>CM062204.1:17537500-17830000 GCA_031216445.1 Lateolabrax maculatus
GCCTGCTCAGTTCCGCTTCATTAACAACAAGGAGGCTCTGCGCGGGTAAGTCGGCCTAAAGTAATGTCCATCTGAGTTGCATGGGGCCTAACAGGCTGAAAGCTGCATACGTACAAATTCTCTGTCTGTCAAACAAACTTTCATGGATAGTTCAGTCCCAACAAGCAACCTTTCTTTACCAGTGTTGGGGAGTGATGTGATCATCAGACTAGTAGACTATCAGTAAATACGTCATGTGTTGATATGTTTTGATACAGTAACATTTACATTTCTCAGTCGCGGTCTTTGGTCTATTGTCAAACCCACAAAAATCATGATAATGATGATGACGGTGCGATGTGTCTTTACAAATTTTCCCCTATATACTGGTGTACTCAATCGCTCTCCTGGGCCATCTGTGGTCAAAACAATGTCAGTCTCTACATCGAATTTTTAGGAAAAATGTGAAACAAACAAGACATGTTGGGATATTTTTTCGTCTTACAGCACAAAAATCAAGGTTCCTTCAAAGAAAAACAACAGCTCTGTATCTAAAAGGCAAACACAACTACATAAAGTGAATGCATCTACACTCACAGTGTATTTCTGCCCTGCCTGGAAGAATAACTTATCTTATATTGGTTGACACTGAGAACAGGTGAGGCTGAATCTCACCAAGTATTTTTTTAGTTTATTGTTCCAGCTCCAGGCAGTTGAATCCGAAACTTAAATTTCAGGCGCTGCCTTTACTGGAGCTCTGAGACTGAGAGCTTGCTGGTGTTTCAGGTCTCTCCTCCAAACTTACCCCTCCCGGCTGCTTTCAACTCCAGCTCTTATTCTTTGCTCTCGTTTCATCCTCCAGGTATCTTTTGAGTTTGCTTCATTTTTGCCATCTGCCTCAGTTCACAGTGCTGCTCTCCTTTGTTTCTGTTCTGTTACTTCTTCTCGTAGCTTACGTCTGTTCTCTGACACAAGTTATCGTTCTCACGCTGAGATCTCATACCTGCCTCGCAGTTTTTCCAACTTCCTCGTCGCTTCTCCACTAAATTTCTTGGTTCGCTTTTTAAATTGGCATCTGTAGTGTGATATAAGTGATGAAATGTCTCCAGTTTCCTGTTTCTACTTCCCATTTGTATTGAGGTGATGCCAATTCCACTTTCATGTTACTTTTCTCAAATAAAAATAACTTTTATTACTTGTATTATCTAAGTTTCTAAGTTGTCCTTTGAAGAACACGCCAAGAACATTTTCCCTGTGATTAAACCCAATGAAGTGCTATTTTAGGGTGTATTCAGACCTCTGCTCCTCTGTTTCACCCCTCAGGTTGGAGGTGCAATGCGAGGTTGTAGACTCCGAGATCAACCACATCCTTCCGGCCTTCTCTGTGGTGAGGCGGGAGTGTGGCCTCCAGCGGGAACCCCTCCTCTTCAGCTGTGCAGGCCACTCCCCCAAATACAGACGTCTTTGCCCCTGCAGGGACTTCCGCCACGGCCAGGTGGCGCTGTGCAGAGACTGTCTATAATGCCGGACAGGTTGAGGACAGACACAAACGAATTAGACACAGATTGGCGGGGGGAAAGGGCACCCACAGGCCAGAACCGGTGCAGAGCTGTGACAAATTACCTGATGGTGCAGAGAGGCAGCTTCCTCCCCAAAACAGTAAATGTAAGATGAAGAGGAACAGGCATGCATTGATTTGAGAGCTGAAAGTAGGCCTGAATAGCTGCTAGGTTGTAATTGAGAATTTTGGTTGTTGGACTGTAGTTGCTATAACAGCTGTTATACTGTAACTTGCTGGAGATAAAAAGCGGTAATACTTCCTAGAACAGGGCTCCAATGATACTAGGTATCGTTACAACCAGGCCTTTGTTACCAACAAACTTTCACATTAACCCTCTGACTACAGGATAATAGTTCTACAAGATTTTGACCAGTGATATGGTAGACAAGGTCTTATTTTTGGAACTGCATCTAGCCAAAAATAGGGGGTTTAAGTTAGATAATATACACTCAAAGAAGCGTGTGGCTGCAGAGAAACTCAGTATTGGAACTATAGTGTCATTCCATGACAGAGTCTTCAAATATCTTGGCTTGGAGAAGGCAACCTCGGGTCAATATCCAATCTCCTCTCTGCACTTGGATAAAGGATGATGGACAACCAGGTTATCTCCCTCGCTTTTTCATCCCTCCTCCAATGATGGGCAGAGTCATTTATCAGGCTGAACCCCAAGTCTGAGGCAACATCAGTCAATGCAATCATCTCTGGTCGCAAAGAGAAAGAAGGAGGAGGGCAGAGGACAAAGATAAAGGGTACAAGATTATTTTTCAATAAATAAGCCTTAAGGGCTCTCATCTGGATTTTTAAAGAGTCCTCTGGGCTTTATGATGGAAAACAAAATCATAAAATAAAAAAATCTGAACGTATCACAGTGTTGAGGTGGGTTTTATGTTGCGTCACGTCGTCACTCAGTTCCTTCCTATCTTTTTAGGCTGGAGTGTTTTTTTTCTTCTTGCTCCTACACCCATCTGTTACAATCCTCCCACCATTCACATTCATCTGGATTATTCTTCAATCCATCCGACTGTAGGGGGAAACATTTGATCTTTCTCAAGTGCACGAGACAGCAAGCACTGGTCGAAGCTGTCGATAAGAAGTGAGGGAGCAAGTGGGGGGGGTGTCTGATTTCAAATGCTGAATGTCCAGTATTTAGCTGATAGTCAATAATGTGCTTTTAAGTTGTTGTTTTTTTATGGAAAACACTGATGTCCAAGATTAAGTTGTCTTGACTCCAGTCATGTACACAATTACTGCAGTTAGTGAAAAACATTCCCGTTCATTACTCTGGTGGCTTTCCAGCTGCATTCTGGGAAACACAGAATATTACTAGTAAACCAAAAAAAATCTAGTTTAAAGAAACTGTCAGCATCAGATTACAACACTTTATTACAGAATACCTGCTAATAATTTGAACAAACAAAAACTGATGACATCAGTTTGATAGCAGTTTGAGCGTGTGTGAACTGTGTGTGAACTGCTTAATTAGAACAGCTGTAACAGCCTGGATTTTAGTTAAGTGTGCAAAAGCATAGTGTTGCCTGTTCAGCTATTGTTAAAATCTTTTCTAATTGAAATGTATTGAAAATAGATAAAAAATTCAAGTTTTGAATATTTATCAATTTAATCTTATTTTGTAGGTCTATAAATTTGGCGTAGAAAATTGAAAGTTAAATTCCTTAAATCAGCTATAAAATATATTGTTATAACAAATGACAATGTGAAAACAATGTGAAAGGTGATGAACCTACAGAGAATTCTCAGCTGAATCTGCAGCTTCATAGTGAGTTTCATCCCATTGTTTCGCTGTCCGGTCCACAACTTTTTGCTTTCACTCTAACTGCTCTCGAAGCGTCGTTTTAGGCCGCAGCAGGCAGCTGTTTTCAGGGCAAAAACCTCCAACAATCCAGTGAACACTGCCTGCTCAGGACCAAACAGAAGGACAGACACAGTTGGTGAACAGAGTGGAGCGTTTAGCGGCTAAACAGCCAGATATTCTTCTCAGCAGGAAATAGTGAAAGGAGTGGTTACCTTGCTGAGGAGTTGGATGCCTGCAGCTCTTCAGTCCTCTTGTTCCATTACTCACTGCAATATTTATTTAAAACTTATCCGATTTCAAAGAATGCACAAAATACTTATTCTTGTTTCGTAAACACACTTTTGATGAACTGTCACCATCTGCATTATCCTCCGTGAATTAGTTCTCAGTCATTTATACAGCTACCAAGGAACTCAGCATAAACCTTCATTTTACTGCAATTATTTTGACATAGTGAGCTGTGAATGCTGTTAACAGATTTGACTAGGATCCAGGGATTCCTTATTTTTATGAGAGTGATGGTAAACACCTGGTAGCATCTCAGGCAGGTTAGCTGTGGTCTTTCCGCACGATATTTTTACTCTGGCCTCCAGAGAAGAGTTTCCCTGAAACCTTCAGTGGGTCTGTAGTGACCTGATGTCCTGGTTTGTCCAGGTCAGTCCTGACTTATGGCTTCATGTCCAAGTGTCCCACATCTTAGACATCTCTGTCCTCCTTTTCATCACATGTTCCAAAAACCTCAAGGTAAGTTGTTTTTCTCCCCTGTGCAAACAGACAGCTTTTATTACTATGAAAACGGGTGAATTAAAGCTATTTCTGTTATTTTTTGGCACTTTTCACGATTTGTTTTATTTCATTAGGCCTATGCAAAATGTTTAATTCTTGTAGAGTCAAACTGCCATCTGGAGGAGTCAGATTACTTTTAAAAACCTTCAAAAGGTAATTTCGGTTGAGTATTTGGTGTAAGAAGTTTGTTTTTGACTCTTTTTTTTTTTTTTTCAAGACCAAGTGGATAAACTACAAGAGTCCATCCATATAATCAGTACACAGCTGATTTGATCAACTATTGAAAGGTGACCTATGTGTCATGCACATTATAATGTGTGTGTGTGTGTGTGTGTATTAGAGAAACAGACCTACCTTTGGTCTGAATCCCAGTGTCTAAAGCAGAATTCAATGAATAATAAATCACAAGTGTGAATGCCAAAGTAGATTAATCAAATCCCCATTGACCTGCACCTGCATGGGGCAAAAAATGTCATCCCATTCACCGGCTGACGGTGATTTCAATTTAACACCAGGGGCAATTCAAATTGCAATAAATATTTTTCATCCATCTTCTTGAGAGTAATATTTTAAAGATCATAAAAAAAAGCACAGAAAAAAGCAGAGAAAGGTTGCCATCAATAGAGAGGTCCCGATAGCAAATCTATGAGCATAATGTGGTGCACCATCTTCATTCATTCATTCATTTGATTTAAAAGCTGAGCTCCAGAGGTTGAGCACATATTGCATTGGTTAAATATGTTTTGATATCAGACAAAACGTTTATGTTTGCTTTTATTGTCTATTTATTCCCTTATTGTATCACCTTATGGCAAATGAAGTGTGGTTAAACTTGGGGAACATAAGGAAGACTTTGATTAAAGGAATAGGTCAACATTTTGGAAAATACTCTTAAAGGTAGATGAGAAAATTGTTACCACTCTCACATCAGTCCGTTCATTATGAAGATGGAGCAGGAGATGCTTAGCTTAGCATAAAGACTGTAAATGGAGGGAAGGAGCTAGCTCTGTCCAATGATAACAAAATCTGCCTACCAGCACCTCCAATGCCGGGTTCAGACTATACAATGTTTTTGTCTGTTACGATGGTCACAGATAAGGTGATCATAGAGTCAAAAATTCTTGCCGTGACTCGGCTGAGAGACATGACAGACTGCACGTTGGTCGCCAAACACTCATCGCTTTCACGACTTGGAAGGAGGTGCCAAGGACCGATTTCTGGGAACATGAATGTCAACGGTAGCAGTCCCTCAAAGAAACATCAAAAGGCTGTGGTGCTTGATGAACCTTTCCTGTTTCACAGTTCCACCTCCAGCACCACCAACATCATTCCTTTTTCGTTTTGCCGATTGTCGTGCCAGACACCCATTGGCATTGCTGACACGACCCGACGCCCTACATCGGGCTAAGATTGGTCTGATATCATGTACTCTGAACTCTGCTTAAAGCTTACTGATTCACATGTTATGTCTTGTTTATTTAATATGTACAAAGGCCAACATTTTAAAACAACATGGTGTGATTTTACGTGGGTTAGGTGCAGTGCTGAAGAAGTACTGAGATCCTTTACTTAAGTAAAAGTAGTAACACCACAGTGAAAAATTACAGTTAAAAGTAGGGCTGGCTATGGGTATTCAATACCTTTAAAAGGTATCGACCAAAATAACCCAGTACCAAGTAGATAGTATTGAAACTTCTCCAGGTGAATTATACCTGCATATGATCTTTTTCGTACCCAGATCTTGATTAAAAAAAAAAAAAAAAAGACTTTGTATGGCTTTGCTCGCAGCCAACCACTGCAAGCGTTCTTCATTTTAATGTGACATGTGATTGGCCCACTACCGCAGGAGCAACAACCCATACAGTCTGTGATGTGGTGAAGTCGAGCGTGGTGTATTTGCAGAGGCTGGCAGTCCGGTGTGCTGAGATGCCACCAAAACGTTGGTTATTCAAGACGCCTGTGGCATCTGATAAAAATAAATGCATAAAACGCAGAAGGATTATTTCAGGAAAAAGTGTGTGATGTTCACCTGATGTGATGTTTAAAATTATACTGCTCAAATAATACTTAATTGTACAGTTTTGTGCAGTTATTTAATAATATTTTAAGAATTTGAACACTTTCAAAATGTATGCATATAATCATTTGGATGGGGAGATGAAGTGGTATTTTACATACAACTGTACAACTGCTATCACCATTTTTTAAACAATACTGTTGTTGCAACTGGTAAATGTGGGGCAAATAAAAACTACTTTATATCCTACAATAATGCGTCATAATTTATGAGTTGATTTTTTTTGTATTAATAATACAAATCTACAAAGTAACTAGTCACAAATGCTATCAGATAAAGATGAATAGTTGAGTAGAAGTATTAAGTAGCATTAAATTAAAAAAGAAAAAAATTGTACTGACATGAATGTACTTAGTTTTATTCCACCACTGGTTATGTGACTACTTCATGGCTGAGTGCAGTCACTTCTTAGAGTGAAGATGCCAGGAAACCAGCGGGGAGACTCCAGGAAGTCACTGCAAGAAAGTAAATAAGCGTATTTCCCAAACGTCAAAGTATTCCTTTAAGGTTAAGGAAAGATTGTGGTCATGGTTAAACATAAAAAAAAATCAATATTAGCTTTCAGTATGATACACTTGAACACAGGCCTCTACTGAAAAAATTATGAAATGCTTATTATTCCCATGTGGTATGCGCCCTCACCAATCAGCTGTGCTTTTAACTGCACTGTATGAACATCACACTACTTCCCGCTTGGAAATGGATATAAATTACTGACGCAAATAAGCTAAATATGAACATACTTCATAGGCAACAAGGTTTGTCTGTGTGAGGGACCACGTACTGTGCAGGCACACGAAACTGAACCATTGAAGGCACAACATAGTGTTATTACAACAGTCAGATATTAGCCTATAAATTCAGAGCTTTCCATCTCTCTGAAAGTCTTTCTGTTCTCAGGGTGACTTTCAAACTTTACACATGGCTGCCTAAGAACCAGATGGGAAATTTTTCCAACAGCTGCATTTGCTGTTTTTGTAGAACCCCTATAAAAAAAAACCTCTTGACTTGCATCTGAAGGACACAGACTGTGTGTGTGTGTGTGTGTGTGTGTGTGTGTGTGTGTGTGTGTGATTGTGAGAAGATACACCGCTCAGCATGAGCCTAAATACTCCTCAAAATGCCTTCAGGCTGCTATACCAACAGAATGTTATTTAGCCGTGAGTTTCCACAGTTCATTCTGACTGAAGGATCCGTCCAGACAGAAAGACATAAACCAAACACATACCAGCAAGTAAAGAAAAATAAACACATAGTCCCCAAACAACATGTCACAAGTGAATTGAAATGTCAGTTTATTGGTTCATATTTGTTATCTGTATTGGATAAAAATGACAAAAAGATATTTCTTTGCACCTTTACGGTGGAGAACTATTGTTGTGCCATCAAGACATCAAAACCAAAAGAATATCCGGCAGCACCAGCCAGGATCACTTATCAGTTTTATCATGGTAATTTTCACTGCTCAGTATAAAGATGGGAGGAAGATATTTTGCATGATATGCCAGTGAATCCACAGTGGGGGACATTTACACAGAAAATGGCTGATCACTGAGGGCGCTGCCTAATCACTGTCTAATCAAGCCTCCTTCACTGAAAACAGCTCATGTGCCTTCTGTTTAAAGGAGGTTCATGTGTGACTAAGACTCTTACTAAACAATTATTCTGATACGCCTTTCTGTTCTCCAACAGAGAGGCACGTACATGCAACATTTTTAATTTCCACTGTTATTGTTTGTGTCAGGTTCCACGGTGATTCTTACAGTGTGCTTCACACACATTATTCTGCCCTCGCAGATGCGTCACACTGCGTGGCTGGACAGATAGCTAACACAAGTAGGCTGTACTCCGTGTTTGAGCATGATTTACTGGAGCTGAAGTTGTAGAACTGTGAATACAAACAGAAGAATACACCCACATTACAAAAAAAATAAAATAACCACATCCTTTTAACAGCGTTTTTTAAGCACATAACTAAACTACAAAGATAAGTAATAATACTCACAAACTGATCTGCACCAAGGATCAAACCAAAAAACTCTGCAGGGTTGCACTGAGCCTGCATGAGCACTGCTTGGCTTTGCTGTGTAGACTAGAAACCAAGGAGGATACAGCAATCTAGGGAGAACTTTAAAGGTACAGTACGTCAACCTGCCTGTATATGTAATTCATTTACAACAAACACTGACTGGTGTCTGTTGTATCTTCTGTAGCGATGATGTGATGATGATGAAGGAATCTCCGCTGACACTGACTTAGTTGTATAAAAAGGTTTATTACAAAAAGTACAGCATCAAAACAAGCACCATGGATTGCCTGTGAGAAGATCCGACGCCAATGTGAATCTCTCCCGTTTTCCACTCAAACTACACCTTTAAAAGCCTCATGGTATAGCTAATGTGTGGTGTCAGGATAGGCTCAGAGCCAACCTCATAACCATATATGGCTATTTTGCAAAAAGGGAAGTTGGAACATATAGTTAAGGTTAAACCTGATCTCATCTCTTTGGAACTTAGGTAAACAACACCCAAGAGACATCCATCTATGGATGTCACCAGACCTTGGACATAGGCTTACCTAAACATTAGACACACATGGCAGAGACATCTCTCAGCTCAGACACCTCATGTCAGAACACACATGGTAGCAAACTGTATTCTTTGTGTGGGTCATAACAAGGAAAACCGACAGAGATGATTCATCATCTTAAAGCATTTTATTTTGAATTGGTTTTAGTGAAGTTATGCTGGCAGACAACAGCCGCGCAAGCTACTGCTGAGGGAACTTGACTCACCTGTAGATTTGTAGAACCAGATATTAACACTTGTTATTTTTATGATAACAAGGTACCAACTGACAATGTGAAAACAATGTGACAATGTGTCACTTGTAGTGATGCACCTACAGAGAATCTGGATGTGCAGCTCCCCTCGGCTTTACAGAGCTTCCAGAGTCTCAGTTAATTGTTTAGCTGATGATTAAACAATTAATTAAGAAAATTATCGTCAGATTAATCAAAACTGAAAGTAATCTGCAAAGTAACCAGTAACGCCAGCTTTAAGATGAATGTAGTGGAGTAAAAAAAAACAATATTTCCCTCTGGTTTATAGTGGAATAGAAGTATAAAGCAGCAAAAAATAAAAAAGTGCCTTAAAATTATACTTAGGTGCAGTACTGGCATCAATGTACTTGTGTGTCTAGCTAGGTCCACACACATGTTTCTGTCCCATATTTGTTTGTGTCTTTTTTTTCCAGTGCTTCCAGACTGTGTGGGCAACTGTATCTACAAAGCAGCATTAATGAGCTTATTATCAGTCCTATTTGGTCCGTCAGCTGTTAAGGAATCTGAATTAGAACCACATCCAAGCATATTATTTATGCTGTTTAAACAATAATTAATCAGTGCAGGAGCAGATTGATGTACACAGCTGAATAATTACTGAGCCAGTGAAGATAAGAAATGTATAACTCACGAGAAACGTGTTTGTCAGAACCTGCCATTCACTGGCGTAAGATTGACATGTGTGGTCACGGTAGCCTGCACACACGGACACGCACATACAGTACACACGTGCACACACACACACACGCACACACACTCATTACATCTCGCTGAGGAACACAGTCTGTCCTTTAAAAAGTCAATACATACCTACACCCGCACAGACACACACGCAAAGGGTGTAAACACACAAGGAAACGTCAGCTTTCAACCCAAATCTAAACCCTCGTTTTTTACTCTATCCTCTCTCTTTTGTTTGCTCTTTGTGTGTCATTTTTTTAAGGGTTCTCAGAGGTCCAATTTGCCCGGCAAACCTTTGGCACAACTTGCTGACACACACTTTGTTTGTTTTTACATTGTAGCTGCTACAGTATATGTGACTGTAATTATAGCTTCCACTGGTTTTTATCTCAGCGCACTGCAATGCCCATGTTCAGCCTCGGATTATACAACAGTACGCGTGTTTGCATATACATTTGTGTGTGTTTTTGTTTATATATACACGCATAATTATGTGTGCCTCACTGTGTTGATGTCTGGAAGTAAGTGGAAGCTTTTTGGCGAATGTGTGCGTGTGTTTGTAAGTGCGAGCTCGCCTACAGATGTGAAGACAAACACTCATCTCTTTGTAGTACTTTCTCATGTTTCCTGGCGCATCTCTTTAATGAAGCCGATATCCTTTTGAAGTGGAGGAGGAGGAGATGGATGGATCCAGCGCCTTTAGTCATGTGGTCAGATCCCCGCTGGGCTTTTCACATCAAGGTGCAGTGGGCCTGTTTCCTGTTCGCCTCAGATGTGCTGCTGTCTCAGTTTCTGTCTCTGGAAAGAAATCTCCCCTAATGTGCCAATACTGAAGATTAGCAGGGATCAAACTTGGGAGACCGTAGTGATGAGGCGCTATACTTTTCATTTATATATGCATGTATGCATGTCTGCCCAGGGCTGACAGCAACTGAGAGCAATAGATCTAAAAGTGTAGTCTGTTTGTGTGTGTGTGTGTGTGTGTGTGTGTGTGTGTGTGTGTGTGTGTGTGTGAGTGAGTGAGTGAGTGAGAGAGAAAGAGAGAGAGAGAGAGAGAGAGAGAGAGAGAGAGAGAGAGAGAGAGAGAGAGAATAATCAGTTTACAATAAGATGGAAATGTGATTCATCTTTGTTTTGGAGTGAAATACCTCCAGACCTACCAGGACAGTGGGAGATAGAGAAAAAAGAAAACGGAAGAGAGGAAAGGAAAGGAGGGACAGCTGAAGGAAGAAGGGGGAATAAAAGAGGAGGAGGTGATTATGGTATGAGGAAATTAGAAGAGGAAAGAATGGTGGGTAGAAAAAGAAATAAATGAAAGGGAACAAAGAAGTAGGGGGAGGTACAGTGAGAGGAAAGGGAAAGAGGGGATAAGAAGGAGAGAGGGAGAAAAGGAAGAGGCGGAGGAAAGCTGGAGATCGGAGCCACAAGAAGTCAACAGCGTCCTCGTCAATAATGCATAGGTAATTGGCTGACTCCTCCTGAGCACCGACGTGAGCCTGAATAAATAAAGTTGTGTGTAAATAAAAGCGCCGCTCAAAAGCAGCAAATCAATGACAGATGCCCCAGGTGAGTGGGTGAGGGAGGGAGAGAAAATCCCTCTCCCCCTCTTCCTTTGTTTCCTTCGGTATTAAATAACAAGCAGGCTGCGTGTGCCTCAAAGCAGCGTGTAACAATCAGCTATGTAGATAACACCTCAGGAGCTCTGCTTATTTACGTGCATTTCATCCATCTTTGTTCTCTTGCCCACCCTCCCCACAGCAACTCTCCACCGTTATCTCCTCTCTAACCATGTTTCTTCCTCACCTAGGCCTCTCCTTTCTACACACCTTTTTCCATCATCCCTCCATCTCTACAGTACATCTGTCCTCCTTCCCTCCAACCGCTTTCATAACTGGCGGAGGGTAAGGCCAACTGATAAGGACCCCTTCAGGGAGCTGCAGTAATGAGGTAGCGAACGAGTGAGAGAGAGGAGAGAGAGAGTGAAAAAGAGGGAAGCCGGATTCAAAAAGATTCAAAAAGTGTTTCAACAGTGGTGGTACACGCAGTGATATAGTGGAAAATAAAGTGCTGGCTAAAGTGTAACCTTCAGGTGGCGTTCTTCAAAACGCAACACGACACCAAAAAAACAAAAACTGACTGACGATGTTAAACTCACATTTTTAAAAGAACTCATCCAGTCTGATTTGACTTTTAAATTTTCCTCTAAAGCCACAATATGCAGAATTAGAACATTTCAAACGTTGGCACCTCCCAATGGTTGTATCAATAAAGACACTTCCCTAGTTGGGAACACTGAGATGAATGGGCTTAAAGCAGCATAGACTGCACCAATTTTCACTGGGATTGTCTAATTTTTCAACATACAAAATTTAACACAACTATTAATAATAATAACTGAAAGATGTTAAAGTCACATAAAAGAGGGGCTTCAAGGTTGTAACCCTACAGATTTCAGTCATGGTTGATTTGGCTACAGTCAAGGTTACCATGATAACATCGGGTTTAATACCACAGCAAACACTCTTTGAGAAGCTACCTTTTATAAGTACAACAGAAGAGAAACTGGTGTATCTCTTTACAGTGCAACCAAACAAACTCACGTTGTTTTAATAAAGAGCAGCCCTTCGTATAACATTGGGCTGTGGCTGTTTTTTCTTGTTCCATTACTCTCTGCAACATTTAAAAGCCAAAAATGTCACATTTCCTGTGAATCGTTTGTGCATGTGAAGGCAATTAAAATCCAGCCAAGGATTGACTCCACCGCAAACAATGAAAACTTGGCTACTATAGACATTGGTAAAATGGATATTGCAGAAAAATGCCGGCCATAAATAATACAAACAGGGCCTGATTTCATGAAAATCTTACGGATTACAATGTTGGACACGTCAACGGAAAATCCAAAGCAAGGCATTTCTGCCATCTGTGGTTGATAAAATTAAACAGGAAACAATTTGTTTTTAAAAATGATATGTTCAGTTGTTCCCACTTTTGAATATGTCCCAGAAAGCTTGGCTTGGCTGGATCATTCACAGGTGAAAAGAGGTCTGGATTAGACTTTCTCTAACCAATCACTAGGGACCAACTGAATCTAACGTCAGCTTGGGTCTGCAACATTACCACATCAGGAAACACCTGAGGTTCGTCGCTGAGTAGGCGGAGTTTGCACACCATTTGACAGTTATTCTAGCCGGCAGATTCACCGTATCCACCGTATGAGCCACATGGCCCATAAGCACAAAGAAGTCAAGAGAGATTGATAAAACGCTGGCTTGTCAGTGCCGCTGGCTATCAAATTATACTCCATTTAAATAGTTTTCCTGGCCCTCAATGTTAGGTGTTGAGCGGTGCACTGGCACTGAAATGGAGCGGACCCCTTGACAACGTTTGACAACAATGCAATCGTTTAGTCCCCCCTGCATCACTGAGTGGGCCGGTTGTTTTTTAAGCGGAGAAACCGGTTTCAAGTCACGATGCCAGACCAGAAGCAGGTATCTTGGTGGATTCAAAGGTCTGGACCCAGACAGTAAAGAAATACGAGAAATGAGAGAAAGAGAAAGAAATCAGCTTTTAACGTTTGTGTCAGTCAAAAGGTAGAGAGGCTATATTCAGCACATGTAATGTTTAACTAGGTTTAAGTTGTTTTACCCTCCCCCATGTATCCCTTAATGCACAATCGTGGGGTACCGTATAAACACAAACACACTGCAGTGAAAGGGCAACAGTCCAAAAGCAATAAACGCCAATAAACAAAGCCTTTCCTTAAAGCTTTCCCTTTTCCTTTAATGGCACTAATGCATCATTGTAGCAATTTGTTACACACAATCTGAGGGAAGGGATGCCAGACTGTTGTTAAATGTGCCCTCTGAGGTTGACAAGCATCAAAACAAATACATTTCAAAATAAAATGCAAGGTCAGATTCAGTGACCAGTGAGAATTTAAGAAGACTCATTTGCTAATTGTCCCTTCCATGTTCTCTAGTTGAAAGCAGGAAACAATTGCTTGAAAAGAAAAAAAGGCATAAAAACAAATCAGAAAGAAAAGGATGATGATGAAAGACGACGGAGGAACTGAGAGCCGGTAAAGAGGCTGGCCTTGAACTTCTTTCTGCCAAGTGAGGGTGCTCAGCAGGAGGGATGAGAAGAGGAAGATGCCCCTTTGATGGCAGTAAGAGTGTCTTTTAACATTCATCCAACACTTCCTGTCTGATGTCTGCATCAACCTTGAATGCCCGTCACTTCGCACACTGACCAGATCACATAGCAAGAAAGCCAACAGGCCAGACAGCAAGTAAGCAATAAAGGAAAACATAAAGATAGAAAGTGGGAATAACCTACTGGGAGCTAACGTGTGAAAAGTAGTTAGTGTTCATGGAGTAGACCCAAAAATCTGGTCAAGTTTGTACAGCTGTTTTAATTTCATATTTTACATATTATTCTTATTTTACTCTTTTTTCTATTTATGATTATTTGATCATATTTTATTGTCAATTCTCCATTTTAAACTTACTTGACTCGCAGTACTTGCTTATCTTTCTTATATTTCTACTTCTATATATTCCTATATTTTACATTTTTTATGTCTATTGTTCAAAACAATGTACCAATATTCCAAAAAACAGTGAAAACCTACTTGGCAATAAATCTCATTCTGATTTTGATTCTGATTCTGACAAGGAAATAAAAAGAATCATCCACCCAAATTAACCAAAAAACACTTCTACCGCCATTCATTTGTTTAGTGGTGATTTTTTTTCTTTCTCACAACTAGTCAGCTTAGATATTGGCATTGCAGGTAACAATAGATTTTGAACAAATAACAAAACAGGCAAATAAGAGCAGTGCTGGTGTCCCTTGGAACCAAAGCACAGAGGCTTCTTTCCAGAGTTGCTATTTGTAAAAATCACAGGGAGAGCGTAGAAAAATCACTAACTTCAGTAGACATGACAGGATTGTGGGTTTACCAAATAATAAAAAATATAGCAGTAAGTAAGTTAATAACTGGAATGAGGGTAACATCCCAGACTGAAAAAGTAAGATGATTTACAAGAGGAATGTTTCGAGCTAATGGAAGTTTCAGAACCTAAGCATAAAAGTTCAAGTGATTCTTCAGCTTGTTCCAATACAGGGCGCACTTTTAAGAATTTTACTTTTTAATGAAATTCAGTTTGGAAGCTCAAAGCATGCTCATGACTATTTTGAGTGCTGACCTCTAGTTTATGAAACATTGCAGCAATACATGTTTTCATGTGTGTACGGCTCAGAAAATAGAAGTGGATTTTAATTATAGCTGGGATTATTATGAATCAGAGGGTGGGTGGCTATGTATGACTGTGTGTGCACGTGCATGTAGTATTAGTCATGCGTGGACCTTGGGAACTTATCCACACCAGAAAGGAGCTTTGATCAGCCCAAGGCAACATGGAAAGAGAAATTGGGGATTATGTTGCAGAGGGTACATACAGTCAGACTGCAAACACACACACACACACACACACACACACACACACACACACACACACATGCACACACATGCACACACACTAACAGAAATAGTATTGGTTTGCCACGGTCTATTATCACAAAAAGGACTGTTCGATCTCTTTGAATTCCTTTCGCTTATGTACTTAATGTACATCTGTCTTCCACACACATTGTAAATTCAATCTAAAAATAAAAGCATGGTCACATAAACCCCAGGAGATGTGTGATGGACGTTGAAGATTGTGTTGACAGGATGGGACACAAATAGCACGCCTATACATCCCTACATGACAGTACAGATGGATACGAGGAGATTATTTGGAGGCAAAAAACTGGCACTAGGGACGCAGTAACCCAACATGAATGATAGCCGAATATATTTCCTTACCATACAGCATTAGAGTCAGCATTATAGTCTCTAGGGCATTTAGGTATAAACTGGAGAATAATAACACTTTTCAGAGTATCTGTGTGTAAGCACACTCCAATCTGTTGTTTATAGTTTCCGAGTTTTACTTTTGTTCTGTTAAAACTCACAATGAAGTCCTTTATCACTAAGAGTTTTGTCCCAAGAGCCGATCCCTAGCTGACAGAAACACTAAAAACCAATTAGGTGTAAGATCCTGTTAGGCTTTTCGGTTCTCAAGCTGTTTAAAAAAAGCAGCAGATGGTTAAAAACTTCAGCATGTCGATGGGATAATTGGATGATCATTATTTGTAGATGAAAAGGAGATAACAACAACTTTTTATATATTTATTATTGTATGTGTAATTGCAACTGAACAAACAAATGATAATGTACAGAAAGTGTCAAAATTTTTCATGTTAACATTAGTCAAAGTTCCCCAGTGATTTGATTGGAGTCACTTTGTAGTTAAGTTGTAGTTATGTTGCTTATTATTTTTCTCTTCAGCATGCAACTACTGGCTAATACTGTAGATAAAACTGTCCTATAGGAAACAAGAGCATTGGTCAAATATTCACTTGAACTGTTACGTTTCTATTTCCCCGACAAGCGACCCCTTGTGGTCATGCCAGTAATGACTATCCTTTCTAAAAAAACAACAATATTGCGTGTTTGTTTAAACAACTTGAAATTAAATACAGTATAAAATGTATAATATAAGGAGGGGGAAGGAGTTAACTGATATGCTGGAATTATTTCTTCTGTGTAAGGATAAACAATTGTTTGTCAAGAAATAGTCACGCAACGTAACTTCATCTAAAATTACAAATTTCTTTAACTCCTCAGTTGTAGTTGCAAAAAGTTTTTTAAATACTGCTCTTGGGTCTTCATCCAACCAAAAGGGGTGCAAATCAGCAAAACATTGTTGTTTTGAATTGCACTGAAAAACATTCAAATTTATCATTAAATGGTTATCTGGTACGAGACCGTGCTGGCCTGCAACAGTATACAGTATTCATAACGATGAACGAGTACAATGTTTGCATGCTATGTCAGGCTTAACCTCTTTTTCATGATCAACGTATTCGTTATTTCTGGCTCTTCTAACTTGTTTTGGCTCTAACCAGCCTGTGTGGTGACAGGGGGTTTCTTCTCATAACTATAGCCAGTGTTTGTATTTAAATAGAAAATCTTTGCAACCCACTGGTGTTGGTATCAAGGTCACATTTTTATTGATTCGAGTTCTTTCTTTTTTAAGGCATGAAATGTAGCCCCGGGCTATTCACAACAGTTAATTTTCATCTATTTAAAGTTGACATTTTACATTATTTTAAGGTGACCCTGCCTCACAAGTGCTTCAGGCACAAATTCATTGTAATTGATGCAAACATTAATGACTCTCATTGTAGCTGATATGAACACAAGTTTTTAATTTGGTAGTTTATGTATTAAAGCCTCAGGTTATTTATTTGTACAGTACATTCCCTGTAGTCCCTCTGCCTCAGTTCGAAGAAGGACAGCTGGTTACTCTGAATTTGCATTTTCTTGATTAAAAATGCTTGTAATTAATGTCAATACTAAACGCAAAACTGTACAATGTGACCATGAGGGAAAAACGCAGATGGTGAAGAATAATGTCACACAACACATAAGCTCAAATCCTTTTTCATCATCTTATGCTTTTTGAGTTTCACTCTGTAGTCTGCAGCTGCAGTGGGCAGTTCCTGCAAACTTTGTTTTTTTTCATGTTGAAATATGTTTACATTTATTTTTAGAAGAATATTTGTGTGTACGTGTACATACACAGTATGTCTGTGTGTATTCACAAGTCTGTGGAAAAATTCATATTCATGACCTATCGCTTATATGAATTTATTGTAATTGTATTTGCCTGTTACTGGTCATTGACTGCGCACTCATATTTACAATTACTCACAATTGGGATAAAACACAGAAAGCTGCATTCATTTTATTCACTTTCTGTTTTATTCTGTTATTTCGTGATACATGTTTTATTGAGATTTAAACAAGAGTGTGAAAAAGTGAGAAAACAAGGTGATATCTCAAATACATAAACTAGAACCAGAAGTAAAATCCATAAAAAAAAATAGAAAACAAGAAATGAGAACATCAATACTGCAACTCTCCCTCTCATAAGCCATATTTCATCCTTCCCATAGACCATAAAACAAGCTTGTTCCCAGTGTACGGAAATTTTCGGATTTTGCATGGTGCGTGTGATCTGCCAGGTGTTCTTTTATAGCTATATCTATGAAATCAATATGCAATCTTTGTATATCGACATAATGGGGAGATACTTGTTTTCTGTTCTATTCTATCTATAGTTGCTGTGTGTAAACTCCAGGTGTCTGATAGTCTGACCCCCCACAGTGCAACAAATGATTCACATGAAAACAAATACAGATTCTTCACAGATCCACTAATGGTGCATTTTGGGGATTACATATGGTGAAATATGGTGTGACACTTGTTTATGCTTGTAGACTGTGGCTGGCATAGTTTGGATGATTGTTTAAAGATGATGATCAGAACTGGAACCTAAAAGTTTTGGCCTCTGCATATCTGATTACCAACTCTATACGCGCAGTGACTTTCTGACTATCCTCAAAGGAGTGACAGCCTCTCTAGTGACTTGGATGAAAGTTTTAATAAGATGAATAAAAAAACATTGTTCACCTGAAGCATCCCTCCTAGTGACTGTACTCAGAGCTACAATATTTTCCCTGCAGGCGTTAAAAAGTATCTCAGACAGTGTGGAGACATCCGAGGGGAATTTACTGCCTGACCTGGAGGTGCAGAGCCTCTGCGTCAACATCATCCATTCTTTTGCTCTAACCTTTGTCAGCACACATTCTATTTCACTCTCTGTACAGTGTTTTTACCACATCTCAAAGGAGTCAGAAAGGTTCTGTGGGTGTGAAAGCCTTTGCTTTAAGGTGACTAGAGTAGTATCTGTGAGGGCAGGAAAGCTTCCTTCTGAGGCACTTTCTGATATCTCGCTTGTATCTCTGCCTCTGTACTGCTACAGATAATCCGTCACTCCTTTTAAACTCTCTTCTCAAGGTTTCAGCTGACAACTTCTGGGCTCAGCAGGCTTTGGTCACTGTGTTGATTTGGGATAAAAGGTGATCAAACAGTGGCACCGAGAAGGCCATGTTTCCATTTCCAGGCATATGCTTCTTGTTAACCCTGTGCTCTGTGGTGTCCTCTCTCAGGGTAGAGCAAGCCTCCATCTTAATGAATGGCTTCGACACTGTCAACACTGAACTCCCAGGTTTGTGAAAAGACCTTCCTCTTTCTGAGTTCTGAGGCATAGCTGAACACAAATACACAGACACATTCCCTAAGACACAGTCCTGTCCATTGCTAGTCTGTACATTTGGTACATTGGCTGTTTGGGCGAATAAACACAAATGGTCAAATTCGCAAGAATGATGCAAGGCGAAAATACACTGAACACACCTTAATAAGACAGCTGTAAAAGCTGATAATTTGTGTTGAACAAATTTACTATAACTTAATTTTACAAATTATTTTGACAATAAGGAGCAGAGCTGATTTACACAAGATGACTTGTCACACCATGATGACATTTAGAGCACCCAAGATTTAGAGGATTGGATTTAGACCGGTGTTGTGGAAAAACAATATTGGGCTGCCGTCCCTCCCTAAGAGACAAAGCCAACCACTCGAGACATTTCATTTTCTATCACATTATCCTTCACATTCACTACGCTTCCCTCCCAGCCCTTTGCTGTCCCCTGAGGTTTCTGACACAGAGACAGGAAATAATCAGAACTCTGCAGAGCTAATGCCACAAAAGAAACATCGAACTCCAGATTCCCTTTATATGTACCAAGCTGATCTTTTCAGAGTGGTGGCTGCAATCCCAGTGTGTATTTTGTCTCTGCTGAAGCTTTCTTACTGACTTTACAGTCTTTGACGTGCTTGTCACTGTCTCCTCTGTCTCATTTGCCTGAGGTCTGTCATTCCCCCTGGACATGCACACAGATAAAATCTCACTGCTTTAACTTACTTTGTTTTTTGTTATTGTTGTACTGAGTATGTATTTTACTTTGTTAGTTCTTTGTTAAATTTATAACAGCATTTCCTTACCTTGGACTTCTACTGCAGTAGGATTTTTTTCCCCCTGAACACCATTTTCTAATCCTTAACAAAAAGATCCTTTATTTAAACAAAGACTGAATATTCATTTCTAACTCAACGACAGATGACTCCTGTTCATTTTGTCTGTCAAATAAAACTTGGCTGTCTGATTGTTCAAGGGACACTTCGACATGAGGACGGAAGGAGCCAGGGATAAAACCTCCAACACAGTGATTAGGAACGACCCGGAGCCACAGAAAAAAAAGGAACCATTGTTAGTAAGAGATTTTGTTGTTTTTGTCTGAGGCGGCGTCCATAGTGTCAGACTTTGGACCTGTTCAGACCTGGTATTAACATCCTCCCTGGCTGATCCGATCACACGTGGACAGCTCTCAGTCCATCAGTTCACACCTGGCAGTGACAACATGTGATTGGATCTCACTTTCCCGCTCTCTCGTTTTGAAGTGAAGAACAACAACCAGTGCTGTTACAGACACTGTGGCTAATATCATGAAATACTTTTGTTATGAACAAGCCGGTTAATGTGAGTTTTGTTTCCATTGTCTTTTCAGCAGACATATAATTCAATAGTGTTACAGCAGGTAAAATCATTTTTTATCATAGACTGTATAGAGGAAGGTTTATATGACCACTTGTGACATGACTAACTTCTGCTTATGCAGTCAGTGTGGCCCAGGACACATTCACGTTCATACTGCTGAAAGAATCTGGACACAAGTGTCCCACACCACCTCTGAATGTGGTCTGAGTGATCGGATCTCCATGCGTCCTCAATCCATCTTGTGTGTGGTCACACCTGTACTTGGAGCTGTCCACTTGTGATCGATATTACAAGAAGGCACCTTTGATTTGTTAAGTTTTGATTTATTGCTCGTAAACAACGACTGCTCCTTAAGACAGAAGCTCCCTCACCACAATGCACAACAATGAAATGGAAAATTTGCCACTTTTTATGTGGCAGTCCAGTCAGTTTTGATGGTAAATGTAATCAACTGAAGCAGCTGTGCCCCAGAGACACAGAGAACATCAACTCTTTGTGATAACAACAACTCCAGGCATTTTTCACACTATATCCCTAACTAGGATGGATGGAGATAAGGTTGAAAACCGGCCAAATTTCCCTCTAATAACAGAAATACAAGAATATGATTGGTCAGCTTAAACTAGGGACAGTATAATATGTACAATAAAATACAGTACCTTTTTTTTTTGTGAGGTGATGAAAAAGTCTAGAAGCCGTTCTTTACATCATTCGGAGCCCAAGAAGGTTCAGGTAGGGGATGGAGTCAATAATTCAACTTGTGTGCCTCCTCTGACACATCAACATTGGCTTAAATTGCAACATCATGAAGGATTCCTGTCCCAACCTCAACAGCACAGCATGTGCCCAGCTGTAGGCAGACCTGCTGAGAGAGCTAAACTTGTACAGGTTGCACTCTCAACCTGTGCAGGTTATTTGAACCTCTCCTTTTAGTAGGCCATAGATGAGAAAACAAGGTTGGGGTGGTTAACCTCTATTCTCTATGCCAAAGCTGTGATCTCCAATTCAGAATTGGCCCTGGCAGAGAACATGCGATGGCGGCTGTAAATAACATGGGTAACAATGGTGACATTCTGTGTCAGCTGCAGAGATGATTTTTACTGAGCAACACTGGAATCAGAGAGCCATCTATCACGAATGCTGGCTGCATCACACCCACCTCCTGTCTCTCCTCTGCTGCTCCAGGGAAGCTGATGTTGTTGGCCAGCAGATACAGCAAAGGTTTTACTGATGTAACAGCTGTGGAAACAGAACAGTCACTGAGATCCAGGCAACCACCTGGCACTTCTAGGAAGCTCCCTTACGCACAGTGGCACAGTGCAGCTAACAGCTACTTTACAGGCCTCCAGGCATAGTTGCAACTTGCTCCTCTCACAAGATGACATTCATCAGAAGAGAGCAACTGAAAGATTTTGAATAAGATGGCTTAATCACAGGGGATTTCAAGGTCACTCCCATAAAAAGAGATTTAATGCGGGTGTCCAGGGTTGCGTAACGCCAGGGGACCTGGAGGTTTGTGTATTGCTGCATGTTGTACTTGAGGCTAAAGGATAAAACCCAGAAGAAGTGTCGTAATATTTAAAGCTGCACAAATCAATATTTTTATAGTAACACATGCCCAAAGGATGACATATACAAAGGGGGCCATCCGTGGAGACTCACAGGGAATTATTACCTGACTCTGCATTTTCCCCACATCTACAGAGCGTTGTAGTGTCTTTCAGTTCACTGTTTTGAGTTTTGAGCCAGTAACTAACTGGTATCCAATTTCATCAACCTACTTTCCAACATTTTCTTATACTATTTTTATTACATATAAAAACAATAAAAGCATGTATTCTTGGCATATTTACAGTACTGGAGGGCTTTCTGAGATGAGCTGGGTTAGAAAAGCTTTCTTACATGCATTTTCATGTACTTTCAATAACATTGGATAAATTGTTACAATTTATTTAGATCTTGTCCGCATTAAATTTACATGTGTGTTTCCAATGGGTATTGTATGTACATGGCAAGTGTATAAAGGGTATACATTTCCTCTCTTCTCTCCTAAAATACTATAATTTGAACAGTAAAGTTTGTACTCACTCTGGAATGAGCAAACCAGAATAAGACTTTCTCTTGCTGTTACATTAAGGAGACATTTGTCCTCATAAGAGCCCTCAACTGTTGATGGTGGTGCACTTGTGTCTCCTTCAAGGCTGTCAGTACTTCTCTGATTCCCCTCAATTGGCAGATTGTCCTTCATTGCGACAGAAGCTCTTTGGTGTAGCCTTCCTTTTCTTTTTTATTTTTCCATTTTCTTCCTTTGTCTATGGTTTGTGACCATGGGGTCCTAGGCTGGAATAACAATAACACAGTGGGGAAGATGTTAAAGTTTAAGGAAAATGAGTCAAAAGGAGTAGGATTCAGGTAAACACTGCAGCAATGTTTTAGGGACCGAGGTTCAAGCCTGAAGTGGTAAATGGAAATTAATCTTTTGTCTTTATGTATAAAGTTTTATTTGTTTTTACTTTTTTTTTTTCTTCAGCTTGATAACTGTGTTATCACAAATAATATGTGGTTAAAACACATAGATCCCAGGAATGCAGTGATGGCAACAGACATCAACAACCTTTAGTCAAAAAAAGCAAAATAAATAGTAAGAAATACAGTTATCAAAAATGTTAAATATATATAAAATAAAAGATAGAGAGAATAGCCTATCCCCCCATAGTTATTGCTGCTATGCCTGTCAAGCTTTCTATTCTCGCACCGCACATAATGCAGTTTACTGCACAATTACAATGGTTTGTACAATTATAACAGTTTACCACAATTTACTTTTTACAATGTGTCCTTAATTTGAGACAGAAGTAAACAATTCTCATGTTGCCATCTGAAACTTTAAGCAACAACTTTAGCTGGTAGATTTTATTAATCCAAGGGATTGAGTACAAGACATCAGGAGGAGGACTCAGATGCAGACGATAGAGGCAGGCAGGGACGGTTCAATGATTGATTGTGAAACTGAAGGTGATAAAGAGGCTTACAGGCAGGTAAATGCAGGCAGACAGACTTCTTACGGGGGTACATCGCCATGGTGACTTATGCTGCCCAGCTAACCTGCTCCTGGGCAGCGGTTATGTTATAGATAACAGCTCAGTGCTTATGAAGTCATCGCCCACTGACCAATCAGTGGTCCCGTGGAGCTCGGTGCCCTGATCGTGGGAGGATCTCGTGGGAGGGTAAGAGTGTTCAGAGACCAGAAAAGCTCTTTGGCTTTCCCTGACATTTCATATGAGAGATATGGACTCTGGTTGGAGGGAATGACTGATCTGTGTCAGCTTCTTGAGCCGTATGTGGGACACACGGGAGTCGTGCGCTCCCACAGACTGTAGCATTATATTGCGTTACTTGACATTGTGGCAGAGGGCAGCTCCCTCCTGTCTTCTTCATTTCATTTTTTCCTGTTGGCTGCAACTATGTCAGAGTTATTTCATTGTGCTTTTGTTTACAGATATCATCCTACAATAGACTGAAGCACTAAAGCCTCGTACTTGTTGTACTATGTAAAGTAAGCCTACTGACCGTTGTGAATTATGTTTTTTTTATTTGCTCCTAAATCCGTTTGACAGACCGCAGTTGCAGCTGAAAGAATAAAGCTAAAATTGTCATACACACCATAAGAATACATTGAAGCATCACATTATTTTAATGGAACACACGTAGCCTAATTATAGTCACATTTTCTCGTGCCGTAATGATGGGCAGTGATATCAGCCTGTTGCCTTTTACACGTTCACACAGTAGGTGAGGTTTTCCAGCCGTCCTTGCTGCATTCGGCAGCTGCAGCTGTGTTGCTTTAAGCCTGGATAATGATCTTGACTTCTTGGTATTTCTCTAATATTGCAGTTTGCTCTTAGTTTGAAAAAAAAAAAAAAGCCGCTCTCCTTCCAGTAGACTTGTCCATGTTTGTGATTGGTTATATACTGTATACCGTTTATGTGAACGCGCTCAAAGCCAGAAACCCTGGGTTGATTTACCGAGTTAAACAAGTATCAGCAACACATTACCCTCAGTAATGACTAGGTTAGCAGTAAACTAATCACTGAAAATCAACTGTGACAAAAATGATAAATAAGAGATGCCTGTCGATATTAACTTGGTCACAGACCTAACAAAAGGTGGATGTCAGTAACAGTGAAACCGCTATGGGAATGTGCCAGTATCGGTTGCTACCAGCAACAGAATAATAATTTATGGTGGCAGAATAACCATCTTGTTTTAACGTGTAAGATTAAGACCCATATCATGACTATAACCACATTAATTGCCATTCTAAGTAGGATAAAGTGCTGGCGTAAATGTCTTTGTATTACATTGAGAGATTTAGCTTTTCATCAGCTATAAAAACAAAAAAGAGAATTCACTTTCTTTGTTTTCAGCGTCCTGTACCGGTGCCCTGAGGTCACAGTACTCATGAAGTAAGAATCAAGACAGCAGAGACTAGCAGAGAGTAGTTGTTGTCAAACTTTCCATGCCTGCCTTGGACCAGTAAAAACTGCTGCAACACTGGCTAATCCTCTGTTCTACCCCCCCATCCTCCATTAGTGATCAGATGAAAATTGAAGTCTGTGGAATTGAGAGTGACTTGATATTCCAGAAATGTTATCAACCCAGCAACCCGTATCAGCCCCCTTCACAAGATTATCACCATTTTATGTTGTGCATTACAGATAAACCTTATTAAAAACACTCTGAACATTGCTTCAGTCACGTCATCTCTCCACAGTCACACACAGCATGTGAAACCCTGCAGCTTCATCAAACCATGAGTTGTGGGCTCCACAGTGATTAAAGCGAGAGATGTGACAGGATGAGTGCTAGTGCAGAGTGTGTCTTTGTGTTTATGGACAGTTGGATACATCTGTACAGCTTGGAGATCTGAACGTAGTTCTGCTACTTATTTCCCTTCTGACCCTGACACCCACACTTAAACACACTGTATTTCACATTCATCTTGAGCTGCAAAAAGCTTTTTTAACTGCAGTGAAGCCCAATGAGTGGAAGGACAAAAGCCACTGAAGTGTAAAAAATCCTTTGAGCCCATGTTCTCCATCTATCTTTGACAACTTCTCCGCTCCTTCTTGTCTATTTAAGGTCTCCTGGACTTTGGAGGTTTAATTATACTCCATGGTATAGTTTTCTATGCCTACTAGTGTATAAAAACTACTGTAAACTAAGACATCCACTGGAACTGGGTCACCACTCTACCTTTCCACCGCATTATCTTTGTCTCACAGAAAAAAATTCAGTGGATGTGGTGTTTTTTTTTTTTTTATCTTTTCCTTTCAACATTCACCAGTTTGTCCTCTGAATCCTGTACTTTATTCAAAAGCCTAGCAGCCCTCTTTTTCGGAAAGTGGAACATTGTGTCAGATTAAGTGTCTGTGTATGTGTGTCAAAGTGTGTGCTCCTGCATATGCACTGTTTTGTAGGTGTATGTGTGTGTGCTTGTGTTTGAGAGTCTGCGCACGTGCACCCTTATAGTATGCTGATGCAGGGGCAAAGATGTGTGCACCATAAGATGAGTGTGTTTTATATGATGTGCAGAAGCGCCACAGTTTACATTGGTAACAGAACAAACGCTGACTCAGTGGAAGGAAGGGCACTTGGCAAAGCATCTTAGCAGGATGCTTTGATGTTGAATCGAAGTGGCCCAGTGTCAACACTAGGAAATGTGAAATGAAAAAGGATTTTATCTTTCCTTTGCTCTGTAAACACAACTTATTTCAGGGCTGTGCCCGCCATGGCAGCTAACAAACTGTAAAGTCCAACACATGATGAGGTACTGTCGCAAGAAAAAATCTACAAAATCAACAACAAAATAACAACTCAACCAGAATTGAAGGATTTCGGTACATGTGCAGGCACCTGAAGAGTTAGTAACACTAGTAACACTACGGAGCGATGTTTTCATGAGTGAGACTTTGGTTTGTCTTTTTGCATCATGCATGAGGACACACGTGCACGCTCTCAAGAATGTGAGCGAAGTGATACGCAGTACTGCCAATGGGATCGTGCTTTTCGGCCGATCAACAGTTGGTGGCAGAAACGCGCACAAGGCCGACAAAGGCAGCGAAGAAGAGGACAGCTAGCGGGTAAACATGGGTGTTAACACTGTTGAATTGAAAATAATTGAAGGTTCAGCTTTGCAAATGTTTCACGAGGAAGAATTCATTCAGGCATTCAACATGTTTCTTACACCTCAAGGAGGTGCATTGCTTTTTGGTGAGAAACACTGAATGTAACCATAACTTGCTATTTATCCCATAAAATGGCAGTGGCCATCTTCACCTCTTCTTGATCACAATTTTGTATACAGTTGTTCTGTCTCTTGCTGCTTTCTCTCTGTTTGCAGCAAGGTGTTGTCAAATGGTAGCACAGAGTCTTTTTGCCCTATATTATAATTGTATTATGATCCTTCCACAAAATAAATCACTTCAGGATGCAGACAGGTGCACAGCTGGGGTCCCTGGAGGGATACTTCACTTCTTCGCTGCTCTTAGCTACTCTCCTCTCTCTTTTCCCTTTTCTCCCCACCAGATTAATCTCTCCGTGCAGCTCTGCTGAAAAGCGTCCCAGTTTGGGTGACGCACAGCCGGAGTGCTATAAATGACTACGATCCCACACTATAAACTGTGGAGCAGCCACACCACGAACAATAGGGGTCTTAGAAGGATTCATTTAGAAATCCGTTGGTGAAAAGAAAGCCAGTCAGACAGATGGACAGAAAGAGACAAAGGACAGACAGAAAGCAGAGTTATCATGTTCTGTAAAGCAAGACTGTTGAGAAGCCTTTTGTTGCTAAATTCTGTAAAACAAGCAGCACAGTACAACATGTCGGCTTGTTTGCAAACCATTCCATCTAAAACAGGTAAAACAGTGTGAGGAAACATCAGGCAACTGTAATTTTGCACCATTGCAGATTGTTCATAGTATACGAGTGGAACAGTACTGATGTGTTTGTGTCTGCCTACTAAGTGTCCCAATACACTGTATTAATGTAATGGGGAGGACTTTATACATACTAGTGCTTTGCCACTTACCTACCATCTTCCTTCACTGGGACAACTATGACTGCATTATTTTAGACACACAAAAGCAAAAAGGAAAACTGAAAAACACCTTCTGTGTTTGTGTCTTGCTAACTTAGTCACAGTTTGTAGTTTATAATATAATATTATATTAGTTTATCATAAAAACTTTTTAAGTTGAAGTTGTTAGGAAGGAAATGTTTGACGTTCATATGCATTGGGCCCAGTGACCACTACTATAAAGCTGCCAGGGAGGTTGCATGTTGGATGTGTTTATTGGCAACAAGAGGTAGTAGACAGCATTTTTGCTGGACCTGACTTGAGCAAGCTGTGTGTATTGTAGAGATGTCCTGCCAATGTCCGTTCTAATGCCAGAAATGTATTTCATCATGTATTAAGGTTGTATAGATTGATCAGGCATAATTATTCTCATAGTTGTCCCACCAATTGGGGCAGTCCTCTTTAACGCAGAGGCACATGTTATCATGTTATATTGCATCATTACTGAGGCAGGAACTGGTTGAAAACCCTCACATTGGCCCTTTGATGATGTGTCACAGTCAGACACATCACTCTGATATTAAAATGGGCAGAAATCTCACATGAAAACACATTTCCTCCATCTCAACCCTGCCTTATTTATCCCAAAACATATTTTTCATAATTATGCAGTAGGCGGAGACAGACTCAAACACTCAGTGTAATTAATCTTTAAGTAAACTGGGTAAATCCACCGCAACTGAAATTAGTACTAGGGATGGGATGCCATTTTTCTGGTGCAGCCTTAATGATTCAGGCTAATCAGAGGCATGTATTTTACACCAAAAATTGCCACAGTACATGAATTAATTTTAGAGGCTGTTCATGTTTCAAATTGTGGTGTTTTACTGAATGATTAGATTTTCAGTTTTTCTTATTCAGTGCGGACACCTTTTCTGTCCTTCTGGAGCCATTTAGCATGCAGCTGCAGCTGTTACTGATGTGCTCCTATAGAGACGAATGTTAAAATAGAGCGAAGACATGCAGCAGCTCTTGACACACACAAAATTA
Organism: Lateolabrax maculatus; assembly: GCA_031216445.1. NCBI lineage: Eukaryota > Metazoa > Chordata > Actinopteri > Acropomatiformes > Lateolabracidae > Lateolabrax > Lateolabrax maculatus. The sequence continues at coordinate 17,565,949 of CM062204.1, forward strand.
CACAAGCACACAGCCACAGAAATACACAACTACTCGCACACTAAAAACACCAACACAGACCTTCAACACTAAACACGCACACACACATATTAATTATGTGAACTTATAAACACCATATGAAGTCACAAACAATACCCCATCCATCTCAGTCACAGGAATTTTATTAATAAGCGTAGGTGTTCGTGTTTCTGTGGGGCACAGCAGTGTAATTTTGCAAGGAACACTGATGGTGCTACAACACTGTCTGAGTTCTGTTGTCACTCAGATGGTGTTATGACCTCCGTCGCCGTCTCCCAATGGAAATTCGCCTCTAATTAAAACAGCAACACACTGGCACAGCAGGCAGGGTCGCAAGGGAGGGAAAAGGTTTGTGTGTGTGTGTGTGTGTGTGTGTGTGTGTGTGTGTGTGTGTGTGTGTGTGTGTGTGGGTGTGTTTGTGCGTGTGTGTGTGTGTGTGTGTGAGAAAGAGAGAGAGAGACAAATAAAGTTTCATTGGCAGAGTTAGAGACAAAGACAGCAAATGAGTTGAATGACAGGAGCATTTTTCTCAACATTGTATTTAGTTGAGAAAACAATCTGACACAAAAGGAAGGGCACCAACTACAGAAATATTTGTATTGATGTGTCTTCTTATCAGTACAGCTATTCATTAAAGAGCACAATGACCCAATTCACCTGAAGGTCAGTATTTACTGCTATTTTATTTGTCTTTATTTTTGTCTTTAGCAGAGATGCAGAGATTGTTTTCCCCTCTACTGGCTCAGATCATTCTTCAATACTTTTATGTAATTCTGTAATAGATGTCTAATTCATGATCCTTACTTTGCTCTCTACTAACAAGCTCTTTGCTCCCTGGCCTCTAAGCAAACTTCCCTGCTGCACTATTTACTTTGGTAATCCTTTCAATCCTTTTTCTATCCACAGTTATCTTGGTGTGAAGTTCTAGGTCACTTGTCAATCAAACTGACACTTTGTTTTTTTTTTTTCTGTTCACTTATGACAGCCTTTGATGCTCATACTAACAAAACATTTTTTTCCTGTATTCATTCCAAGCAAACACATCACATCCTGATTGGCAGAGGCCTTTGTGCTTGACAAAGCTTCAGTTTCCCTGTGTGGTATCTTAGTCATATGGAGTAGCAAATGGACATTTATATGAAACTCGTGCAGTTACCTTGAGTCTTTAGCCTGGGAACCATACAAATCTGAAAGCCCTTGTTTTATTTACTCTGGCAGATACGTCTGGCCCCCCTCCCATACAAACTGATTTCCTTGGTACTGGAAGCGCCGTTGTGTCGGGCTAACCAATCACAAGCGTTTCTCTAGTATAAGGCGGGTTTAATACGATGACTGACAGAGAGGAGCGCCGTTGAAGCACCTTTGTAAAGCACCAAGATGTCGGCTGTCAATGCGGCGCGTTCCACAGCCAGCTACAGCGGCAGTATTAAACACACTTGACACTACATTTTCTCTAAAAGAACAACTGCACTTAAAACTTTATGTTCATGAGAAATATGTGTTCGCCGAATTTCTGACAGGACATACCGTACGACAGGACAGTGTTTCATTGCTCTGATTGGTTGTCTCCGCCCGTTGATAATGGCCCTTGGAAATTGAAAATAAACTGAGAGGTTCCAGACTAATTCGCAAATTTTATTAGTCTGGAACCTCTCAGTTCATTTTCGATTGGCTGTTAACTCTTAAGTGCATACCTCAGTTCTTTAAAAACCCAGAACTATATGACACCCTATCAAATTTATTCATTAAGCACTCAACACTTCTTCTCATGCTGTTCTCTAAAAAACATCTGTAGGGGTGCTAGAGACCTGAGGTATGTAAGAGTGTCACATTTGCTGGATGCAGGTGACTTTGTTTTTGTGTCATTTATGAACACATCATTTATCAGCAAAACTGGACCATGAGAATGACAAAGCGAGCTCAGATTATATGAGTTCTGAATGTGACAACCATCAAGATACCGTCCAAGTAGGGGTCCCAGGAGAAGTTCATCTCATATAGTTACCCTGTTATGTAAGTTAGCAAATGAGGTATATTTCACCATACGTTTATTGCACTGTGGGTCAGAGCTGGAAGACAGCCCAAACCAGATAGCATCAAAATCTTTGAACATGAACTTCTGCCATGAAGCAAACTCATTATTCAAATCACTTGATGCTAACAGAATGTGTGTGTGTGTGTGTGTGTGTGTGTGTGTGTGTGTGTGTGTGTGTGTGTGTGTGTGTTTAAGTTGTTTCATAAGCAGCATACAATACATTACACATATTAAATCCTCCTTCTATACCATACTGTCTCTCTTGGGATTCATTCAGTGTGAGAGTGATGCACCTACCAGGAGATGAAAGCAGAGGAAGTTCTTTGTAAATGAACAACCTCTACACTCCTCACCTCAGCCATTATTCATTAGGCAGTGTGTGAGAGTGTGTTTGTGTGTGTGTGGGTGTGTGTGTGTGTGTGTGTGTGTGTGTGTGAGTGTTTTTGTGTAAAAGTAATCAAAAAGTACATGCAAAACAAAAAATAGTGAGAAGTGAGAAGAAAAGACCAAGTAATAGAGAGAAGATGAACGCTTCTCTGCCACTGCATTTTTCTTCTAGAGTGTGTGTAGACATGCGGGCTGATGTTCCCCGAGAGTCTGCTACACATTAGACCCAGGCAATCACACACCATCAGGCCTCTGCCCATTAACTGCCTAAATCCTAATTAGATCCATGCCTCTGCGCACACTCTCACACTCACACACACATAAAATAATCCCCTCACGATCAAATCCAACACCTAGCAATGTGAATCAGCTCATATGGTTTACTGCTGGTACATACAATATAACAAGAGGGGATAATGACGAACTGGATGCTCTTGTTTGAGATTTCTGTGGTTCTTCTGTGTTTCGATTTGGTTGTTTCAATTTGGCTTAATGCTGCGCAATTGTATGGTGATCAGACTGTCAAATACACATAGACATTTTCTTTTGAAATGGCACTGGTGGAGGCATTATTGTTGCTCAGTGAACCAAAGAAAATGCAACATACTTGCAGAGTATTCATCAGCTCTGTTCATCCCCACTGTCTGTCCACTCTGTCTCTAGACTTCTTCTAAATGTCAGCTAATAAAATCAAAAAGAGTAGACATTAAATTACACAGCAACTTGTGAGTTTAATGAGAACTTTCTTTTACCAACAACATTATCAGAGGAAAATAAAACCAGTATGTCCAGTGGGGGTGGCCTATATGGATAAAATCCTTATGATGGTATATGAAATGCTATATCACAATATGGAGTTACTGTGTTATCATGCCAGCATACAAACATTTTCTGGAAAAAAACGTTTTAGTAACTGTTTATGGATAGAATAGCCTGACAGGTATGTCAGTTTTTGGTTAATTCAGTGACTTAAATACCTGACAAATTAAGACACTCGCTGAATTGTAACACTGCCCACACTGGCCTTACGTTGAGAGATATTAAAGGGGTAGAAACCACAGTATAACTCTTGGATGGTAGACAAACTTATATCATCATCGTTTATCGTCACATCACCGAACATGTTGAAGCATTGTTCAGTGACACATTGTCTCATTGTCATTGGCAGGAGGCAGGACTTAAAGTTGTGATTCTAAACAAAAGTGACCCTGATGCAATCTGTCATTTGTCAACATCACAGTGTTTGTGTGCTCATTTGTCTGTGTATGGTGTGTGCTTGTATGTGTGTGTTTGTGTTTGCCATGCATGGATGCAGAGAGGAATGACAAAATTATCCACTCTGTCTCAATGAGTCCAAGTTGGCCACATGGTGGCTGATCCCGGCGACGGCCATCTGGAGCGGCTGGCAGTGCCCGACTAATGGAGCACAGACCGGAGTTTTGGCCGGCAGGGTGAGTCTTCAGTTTGGATAATGACTATAGTGATTAAACGGAGTGTGGATTTTGAACTTGGCTGTGAGAACATCGTGCAGTAAGTAGTTTTCAATGCTGGCTGTGTAACATCTTGGACAGTAGAGCACAAATAGCACTGTGAGTGGATGTGAGGCTGGATGATCATGTTGATGAACCTCATAATTAAAGTAAATCTGCTCCTCAAATCTAGTTTTGCATCAGTCCAGTTTGCCTAATGGAGAAGTGATACTTAAGGTAGGTTTAAGGACTCATTAATTTTTTAATTAATGTGTGCAAACTGACAAAACCTGTCAATTTACTCTATTGAGATCTTTGCTACCAGCATAATTAGATGAATGGGGAAAAACCCGCAAATGCTAATCAGGGACATCAATGTGAGTATGGCTCCAAACAACACAGTCCCCTGATAGATGATTATAACTGTTTGTTTATCTTTTACTCTGGCTTGATCAGAAGTTAAGAAATTAGCCACTGGGGAATTTCAATATTAGTGCATACTTTCAAAGGCTTACAAGACAGCTAAAGAAAATACATTTTAAAATAGAATATGTGAAAAATAATTGGAATTGGTGTGGTTTTAATGTGAGGCATGGTTTCCTCGAGCTCATGCTTTCTTTTCCCTGTGTGAGTTGTTATGGGAAAGATTCAGCAGGTTTCATTTGAGGTATGCAGGAGAAAAGGCCAGCTCAACAGAAACGCTGTCCTGATTCCCCTCCGGTACCACAGAGGTCTCTGTGGGAGGCCCCTTTCACTCTTATCTTCTCCTTCTCTATTTATCTCCCTCCATCAGCTTCTTCAATTTACTGGTTGGTCCTTGATCGTTTGTGGCCCCCCAGATTTATTTTCCTGCATGCTTTCAAACACAAATACAAATGCTCACATTCATGAAAGTACGCACAGACAGGCCCACAAACATTTCAAAATTCGATTCTCCAGTTAGTTATATCTGAATTAGACATAGTTCTATTACCCTCAAATACTATTTAACAAATGTAATAATTAGAGCCTGATATGATGTAATCACAAATGTACTGATATATGTCAGCCAATAAGTAAATTAAAGTGAAGCGCAGTGAAGAAATACAAAAGATATGTTTGGAGTAATTAAGAAACAGTGTAGCTATTACATAGTTTGTCCACCAGAGAGCACTTACAAATTCATTTTTCAGCTGTAAAATGTCCTGTTAGTACATACAGTATCTTGGTCCCAATTACTTAATAACAAAATGCTTTACCCTTATCAAAAATGTTTCCTAATGTCAAGTGTTTATAAAAACTAGTACTGGTTAATGCATCATCAGATTTTTTAACTCTCAAATATCAACCTCAAAAGCAGTATAGCTCAGGCAGTAATTAAACAAATAATAGTATACACACAGTATGACTGTTGTTGTATTTAAATAGCATGTATCAAAAAAAGTTGCAACATTTATCACATAAGTTAATAATATAATGTTTTTAGTTTTCATAATTAGCCACAATTCCTGACCAACAACTCAGGAATCAGGAATTTGCTCATTAAGAACATCACAGCGTTGTGTTGGTACAAAAACAGCTTCAGTATGAGGATGACAAAAACTTCTGCATCTGCATCTGCAGCATCCCTGGCACATTTTCTGTGACTCATCTAAGGCTCACCTCTCTGTGTATCCTTCTGCTATGCAAATATTGTGGAGCTGATGACCTTTTTCACTAGAAATAACATGCATGAATATGGAAATGTAGGTATCTGGTGACTTTGGCCAACAAACATGGGTGCATAATTGTCCTATCATCTACCCACAAAGCCTGAAATTTTGAGAGTGTGACCTCCACTGTGATCGTTCTGCCTAAAGAGAGAGAGAGAGAGAGGCACTTGTAGACTTTGTGTATGTGTGTGGTGGTTGTGGACTGTGGAGGATACCGATCACCGCTCGGGGCAACAGGGGGAGACCTAAAAGGATTGTTATGCTATGCCCTTGTGTGTGCCTGTTTTGTACACACTGTATGTGCATGTATTTGTGTTGGCACACAAGGATGCACTTTTGTGAGTGTCCATCTGTATGTGTGTATACATCTGGGTCCTTGTGCGTCTGTGTGTGTCAGTTTACCTTTAGGCACCTGTGCCTCCATATGTTTATCCACGCTGCATGACTTTGCGCATCTTTATTTGGGGATCAGAGCTGGCCATAAAAGCATGCACAGTGTGGAAGGAATTTGCTTAAATTTGAATAAATTATGCAAGAAACATTTAAGTAAAAAATTTGAGGGCAGATAAAACTTGGATTTATGCATAGCGTTAGTAATACACAGGAGGAAAAAAGGCAGTGACAGTATCAAAAACACAAAAATATTTAGTTTTAAGGATGAGTATAAATATGTATAAATGTAAAATAAATAGCTAAAATAGGGTTGAACATGCTGGATAACAGCACTGCTATAGTCAATTTTGGTTCGTCTGTGATAAGTTATGTTCATACAGTTTACATATGGTTGTGTCCTTCTTTATGTCTATGTGCAGGTCATCACAGACACCCCACCATTTCAGTCATGTCTGCACTAGTATATTCATTAGGTCCTCACAGGCAAAGCCACCACTAAAAGCTGCATACTAAGAGCCAGAGGTCTTTTGGCAAGTGCTGTGAGTAAATGGGACGGATTAACAATGAAGTGGCACAGAGAAGATAAGATAGACAGATGGGAGTCAGACACAGAGAGAGAGAGAGAGAGAGGGTGTCAAGCCAGAGACAGAGCAAGGCATAACCACACACTCCTGTTCAAGGCTGGATCGAAGTGACTGAATTCTCAATAGGGTGCAGTGTGTGTTAGTTTGTGTGATCGGAAAAGAGATGGAAAAAGATTCTGCAGATACTGAGAGACACAGAGCTGTTTACCACATTTGCATAGAGGGGAATAGACTGTGAATATTTACTATAATAATATAGTAACAGCAAGTCACTTGACAACACGCTGACTGACAGCCATGCAGACAAACACGTAGTCATAAATGAACACACATTTAGCGTACGCTGTATCTTCTCACTGACATGCAACTTAGGTTTTCAACCATTCTTCCCGTGTCAGCTCTCATCTTTCTCCGCCTTCTTTTTAAAACCACTTTACTGTTGCTATCCCTGTCAAGCTTTCTGTTCTTGTGGGGCTCATATTGAAGTTTACAAAGATAACGGTGGGGAATTTTAGAGAAAAAGCAGGCCTCGTCTTTTATAGCAGGTGAGCGTCCATTTTGCTGGTTAAAATGACAGCCGTCACCAGCAGATTTTTTTAGCTGATTAAACTAACGTTAAATTAATGAACTGGTCAAAAACACTGTATCTGTCTGACTTTTAAATGTTTCCTGCATGATATCATTCTAAAAGACTGAGGCCAAAGCTGCATGACCCAGGCAAAAGTCAGCATCGTCAACAGTTGATGATCCATTAAAACATTGTTCTTGTATTGCACTGTAGAGTTTGTTAGTCTTAGTATCATAAGTATAATATGGAAAAGATTAGACTGCTGTTTAATTCTAACATATTATCACATCGTTGAAATAAGAGTCCTAGATTTCTGTTAGACAAAACTGGTGTATTTGCATTTATGTATGCATATACAAATTTTTCTGTATGCACGCAAGCATACACCAGTAAAACATATGAATATACAAACACACACAGACACATTCACAGACCAAGAAAGCTATTAGCCCTCTATTACCTGTCGCTCTGGAAATGTCAAGACACCATTATGTGGAGCTATATTGTGGTCTTTGCTCAGCTCACCTTTGGTATTTCCTCTTTTTTTGTGCCTGAGATGCCAGCGGGTCCAGTGTTATGGTAATGTTCATTTTGATAAGCCCGCACTGCGGCTTGATAGACAGGGAATGGAACAATAGGAGCTCTGGCCCCATCGCTCTTGGCAGTAGGGCAAGGACACAAAGGATACATAATGAGCAGAGATAGCATTGTGATGGGAGGCTGCAGATGAGAGAGACTGAAGGTATTGTGTGTTGGTGTGCGTGTTTGTGAGTGTGGGTGTTTTTACGAGAGAAACGCAAACTGCTGGTGTGGGAGGGATCTTGTACACCAGTTTGATTTTGTGTTTGCGTGTGGGCATCAGAGGGACAGAGAGAGAGCGAGAGAGAGACAAAATGTCCAAGTGTCAATCAATCATTACGTTGACAGACAGCCTTTAGCCAGCACACTGTGTTTGTGTGTGTGCATGTTTGTGTGTGTGTGTGTGTTTGTGTGTGTGCATGTTTGTGTGTGTGTGTGTGTGTGTGTGTGTGTGTGTGTGTGTGTGTGTGTAGTGTGAAATACACAGAAATACACAAAGCTTCATAACAGGTTGATCAATAGCCTATTCAGGGGTAATGAAACACCAGTCAATATCACCACCCACATTCTGGCTCATAAACTGATGACAGTCGCTCTCTCTCTCTCTCTCTCTCTCTCTTTGTCTCTTTCTCTGTCTATCTGTCAGTTTCTCTCTCTCTCTCTCTCTGTCTTTCTCTGTCTCTGTCTCTCTCTCTCTCTCTCTCTCTCTCTCTCTGTCTCTCTCTCTGTCTGTCTGTCTCTCCCCTTTTACCTCCGCTTGTTTCTCTCTAGCAAGATGAATTAGAAGGCACAAGACCTAGCCAAAAATAATCTTGACTGCACTGAATGGATTCATTCTGAAGGTGCTGTGTGTTGGTGTGTTCATATTATATATAATGTACTTAGTTGATGCATTATAAGCTAGAAACTGCAAATACATGTAGTAAAGTTACAGCCTAAAGCATGCTGAGGCGGGTAACCTCAGCTGCCTGTACACTTTTTCAGAGCTTCTTGTCAGATGGTGGAAAAACTTTATATTTAATTGGGCAGGTGAAATTATTTTAGAGGTGTTCTGATCATTGATCATTCAGGCTCTTTGTGGTTTCCGCCAATGAAAAGTTTTGGCTAAAGGCTATATTATTATAACTTGGCCGCTCCTCCCATCCGAGTAGTATAATTGAGATTGACAGAGCACTGAGTTCAGTAAATTTAATTATCTAATATTATTTTACTTAATGACTTTTATTATACATTTGTCATTAAGTTAAGTTTGCCTAATTATACTTACAGAAGACTGGAGGCGAAAGGAAAATGTTGAACTATTTTTTTTTTAATTGTAATTCTTAATACTAATGCTTTTTAATCCAATCAACTGGTGAGATGTTGATATTGAATTAACTTTATTAAACTCCTCTCCTTTTTTTGGCTGGGGTAGGAACTTATCATTCCTGTTATTATTTGTGAAACATAAATAGTGTTTGGTCCATGAACTTGGTTAGAGCCTCCCTGAAGGTTATTTATTAAGTGTAATTATGTCTTCTGACATCAGTAGTTATCTATAACAGGTTTTCATAGAAGCTGGGTTGATGTTTATCACTTGATTATAAATGAAAGTGAAAGGTGTGGTGAAAAGGAAAAACTCTGTTCTGGAAGAAGGATTAAATCAGGGGATGTGTTACAAAAAAAACATTTCCTACTGATCTCAGCAACATGCCTCTTCCTGTGCTCACCCACCCAGGGTTCCTCTCTCCAGCTGAGAAGTTCTGCTGTGCGGTAACCTGAACCAGGTTACACTGCAGGGCTGCAACCATCTTCATGGAGCTCAAAGTTTTTACCTGTGGATCTCAGGGCCAGTTCAGTGCAGCTCAATCAGGAGACACTTATAGTGCCATAGTAACATTTTCATCATTAATCACAGTTTAGAGCACTAAATGGTTCTTTATTAAGCAGAAGGTACTTAAAGGTGCAATGTTGTGACAAATTCAGTGTTGACATGGGCCTTTCACTGTTCACCAGAAAATGCTCATAGTGAAGTTTGAGCTTAAAAGAACGAGAAGAAAAGGAATATTTGTTCTTTCCTTTCACCTCTGTATGGTAATGGAGCCCTTCATACTTGTTTGGAAGACTGATACAAATTCCTTTTTAAATCTGTTTAAACAATGGCCCAGTGGTTGTCTTGGCAACCACTGGGAGCAGGTCTCCGTGGTAAAAATAGACTTTCTTGTCTGTGTCGAGGCGGCTAGCTTCCCTTTGTCATTTACTCGGCACCTATCCGTTGTGATATCATTAGCCAGCCAAAGGAGTAGAGGGTAAAGACAGTGTGAACAGGTGTTAAAGGATATCCGAAGTGTGAATTTAGCACCTGGCACGGTGAAGCATTTAGAGAAATGATTCGGAGTATTACATGCTGATTACACCGTCACCTTGCTTATACACTGAGTGAGCAGAGAAATAACAGACAAAAACACCTGTATGATGTAATGTAATGCAAGACAGCAGCACTGCAATAAATACTACCTTATTTAACAGTTTGTGTGAGAGTTGTACTTTAGTTGTTTGTGTGTTGACTCAGAGCTGTGGTTTGAGGATGTACTTTAGGTAGTGGTACTGTATCATTTTAAAGGGTGTTTTTGATAAGTTAGATGGTTTTGTTTGCACACTTGAGGAACCAGAATGACCAGAAACACTGCAATGCAATGCAACGCAATTCAATGCAACAACACTTCAGAATATAGCCTCAAAATTACTATACAGCTGATTAAGAATTTTAAATTTAGTTTTTGTTGATCATTTGCAGTATTCTTTTGAGTGCTGCAGGAGCATTTTTCCACAATTGAGCAACACAAAGAAAGGGAACAATGATAAAGAAGATAGTTGTTTAAAGAAATGACAGTTTTTTTTTGCCATAAGGCACTAAAGTGTAATTTTTGTCTCACCCAAGTCTTTCACTTTTTTCAGCACTTATTTTATTACCCTTTATCTTTTTGAGGTATCTAACTTGAAGTAGAAGATAAGGTAAGGTAAAACCACAGGTTGGAATGCAGTCAATACACGCCATCTGCAGAAAAATAAAAACAGATAAATAAAAAAACAAACTCCAGGCAAGCCTAGTTCAGCCAGGCCGAAAAACAAATCATTGACCAATGGGTCCATAAATGGATATAGTTACACAAGGTATTTTCTCCCTTGTGAAAGTTACTCCCAAAGCTCCAAAACAGGCTGCATGGCATAAATGTTGCTTAAACAATGGATGGTAGTCTACACATATAGTTAACCCTTTCCATATAATGTGGCCTTTTCTATTTTGCTGTATTAAAACCTAAGTCAGTTGTTTATGTTTGACATATCCAGCCAGCTCACCAACCTCGCCACTAAGAGAAACAACTCCTTATGTAAATGGTTAACACTTAACAATAAGAGACACAACATTTTGAGTAGTTACCAGGGAACAAATGAGGAAGGAATGAGGAACTAATTGCTAGTAAACCATTAGTTAACGGGCACTTCATAGTAAATTATAGTATTTTATAGTAAATCCTAATAAAATTGTATAGATTAGCTAATGATTACTTAATTGAGAAACAACTGTTAGGTATTATGTTAATTAACTAATATGTTATCTATCTGTGAATCCTGTACTTAATGCATATTTCTTAATTATTGTCTAATAATGCACTTAACCAATAACAAATCATTATGTCATTATTACTCAACTATGAGTTCCTATTTTTATGATTCTTTAACCCTTGTGTTGTCATCTGGGTCGAGGTGATGTATCATATGTTTGTGTCATCCTTTTCCTTTATTCTGTTTCTTACTCTGTTCCTATTGTCAAGAAACAAACTAAAAACAAAAGATAACCGCTTCAAGAATCACAAATGTCATGCATAACAACATTTACATACACAGAAGGACATTTTCGGCCACCGGGTCACCTTGACCCAGAGGACAACACAAGGGTTAAGTGGTGCACCATATAGTGTTGTTATTGAGTACGGAGTCATTACCTGCTCATTACATGCTAAGTTTGTCTATGTTAGAGTGGTGTATCATACTAGGTGGTTAGTGAGTACTGAATCATTACTTCATGAGTATGGCGCAGGGTAGGGGTCAAAATGAAAACTACTAAGCAGTCAAAGGAGGCTATATCCTTGCCGAAGCAAGGTCCTGATCTGGCCAATGACAAGCAGGCGGATAACTGAGAGGCAGGTAGTAAATTAGAAGCCAACGATGGGAAATGAGAAGCCGACTATTCATTCGTCCAAGGTGGTACCTCACCCGTCTAACCTAGTGACCCACTGGATCGGCTTCTGCTTGGCTGGTCATTAACCTCCGATGCTGGTTACTAGCATGCAGAGGTTAGATAGATGTTGCCATGCGATCAGTTTTTATGATATGAGTATGTGTGGTGACTTATATGTACATCACACTTATAAGCATATACTCTATGTAGTTAAAATATTTTGTAATTTATCAGATTTATGTATGAGATTGTTCCCTATGGATAAATAATGCTTAATATACATAATGTGCTGTAAAAAAAAAGTTTTACAGTATTTTTTTTTTACAAAAAAGAACTTCAACTGAAACTCGTTTTGGCAAAGATTTGTAAAATGTCATTAAATCCACATTTACAGCTGCCTCTTTTTGTATACTTTATGTGTGTGTTTGGTGAGAAATGGGACAGGTAATCCTAAAGAAATTATTCAGTACTCAGTAACAACTCTGTACAAGTGTGATGCACCACTCCAGTGGACAAACTTAATAAGTGATGAGTATGGTAAAGTATGGTGCATCACTTTAATTGAGGAGACACAAAAACAAGAACTAATAGGTGGGTAAAAAAAACATAATGCGAACAGTCATTTCTCAATTAGATAATAATTTAGTCTGGGAACCAAACAAATCTAAAAACTCATGTTTTATTTCCTCTAGCAGATACGTCCGTCCCATTCGGAAAGATTTCCACAGAACTGGAAGATCATGTGCCAATCACAACTGTTTATCTAATATGGGGTGGGTTTGATATGATAACTGACATTTGAGACATTTTTGTAAATACCAAAGATGACTGCCACTGATACCGTTCGGTTGAATTGGCTAAAGCAACAGTATTAAACAGACTGGACCATAAACTTTCTCTAAAAGCAGAACAAAGAACTTCACTTGAACTTTATGTTGATAAGAAATATGTGTTTGCCGTACTTCTGACAGGATGCACCGTACGTCTGCGCCCGTTGATAATGCCGCTGGAAATCGTTTGGTTCCAGAATAATACGCATTTGCAAATTAGTCTGGTGATGCCAGGATAGTAATCATTAGCTATTTTATAACATTTTATTAGGAGTTACTCAAGAACTGCCCATTAACTAATGGTTTACTAGCAGTTAGTTCCTCATCCATTCCTCACTTGTTCAAAATTGTGTGTCCCATATTGTAAAGTCTTTCCTGTAAATTTATTTGTGTGACTAGATGACAAGGCTCACTTCTTGCTCCAACATGTCATTTAAATTCTACATTACAACAAAGCAGCTTAATGTTTTTAAGACTAGACATAAGACTATTGTAAACAATTGCTAGCGCACCTTTTTTCTCAGTGATAATTTATTTACTCCTGCCTCTCCTTTTTCTTGCTGCTCTCTGGCGGTTTCCTTTGGCTCAGTTTATTTTCTGCACTGTTGTGGAAATTATTCATGAAAACCAACACAAAAATGGATACTGTATCTTCAACTTCTTTGATGCATTCAAGCGCATATATCCCCACAGTCAGGAAGATCGTCCCTGTCACAAATGTTCCAGACTCGCTCTTGTATTTTTGGAGAACCAGGAGCCACAAAAGAAACACCAGGAAACACTCCTGTTCATATATTTTCACCCCTCTCACAATGGCATAAATAAAATTATCAACAACAGGAATAACTTCACAAGCTGAAGCCCCTGCACAATGTTGCATCCAAACAGGTGTTTCCACCAGTTTTAGTTGACTCTCTCTTCTCAGGACTGTTTTGGTGTGCCTGGATTGATTGACAGCTCTATGACTCTCCTGTCAGCTTTACAGCACATATCAGAATTGGATAACTCACACCTTTATGGTACTTTAGGTAAATTAGGTTTAGTGACCTCAGAAACTGAGGGGGGAAGTGTAGTCAGACAGAATAACGGAAAACACCTTTGTGAGTGTGCAGAGATTTGACAGACTTGATACATCAACTGTCCACATGGTCTGCATTCTCTTATGGCCTTGAGGCATTCACTAACAGGGTCACAGATAGTGTCTGAAAGTATGTTTTAATAATGTGTTGCTTTACAGAAATACTTAAGGCTCTGTTACAGGCATTTTAACCGATGCAGAATTTTGCCTATTTTACAGCCACTATTCAGACACACAGTAGCATCCACTACTTATTTTGGGATATCATTTATAAGCTGAACTTAAATAGTATCGTAATGAGTTAATTTAATGATCAGTAATCAGAAAAAAGTGTTACTTGAGTACTTACAGTACGGCGGCTCTGATAGATAAACTGCGCGACAATTAGTGATCTCATCTTGATTTTCTGATTAAACTTGTGCAACAGTGACTTCATCTCCCAAACTCCATTTCCTGTAATCACTTGGATCGTGGCAGCAAACCCCTCTGAGAGCCAAGTGGCACTCTGCCCATGTACGAGAAACTAATCAGGGTAAATAGGGGTTGACTTGTAATTTGTCCAGTCAGAACCCCCTTGACCTGCAATTAAGGTGCTGTGGAGAGGTCAGAGCCAGTGTGATGTTTAATGGCAGTATTTACTGGGGTCACTTAGTTAGAGAAATGGGTTGATGTGCGCCAGGGGGCTTCAATTACAAAAACATGCAATTACTTAGTATGATTATTTTTGTTTTGTTGTTGTTTTACTTTGACATACTTTGATAGTTTTACACTATATGAGTACTAGTTCTTTATGAGTACTACAGATAGAGACCTATAATGCGGTATGTGTATAATTTTCCAGCATGTTTAGAATTAGCACAAGTGGCATTATCTGTAGTAGTCGCACGTATAAGATATAAATTAAGTCATTCATTATAGAAATAAAAATAAATCAGTGGGTTTGAGTGTGCATGAAATGCCATAAACTGCAATTCCTCAAATGGCCACTTGAAGCTGGCTCCAAAAGAGAGCAGCTGGGTGGAAATACCCAGCTGGGTCAGAAGGAACTGAAGAAGAAAAGCATTGTGAGAGAACGCAAAACATATTGCGAGGGAACATAAAAAAAAATTATTTTCGCCGTGACCCTTGGGGGCTCCGTAGTTTTCTACAGTTTTTCTGGGGATAAATGACGTCTTTCCTTATCAAGTACAGTGCACAAATCTAACACAATCACAGTTCAATTAAATTTATTATATCAATGTAATTTCTCATGGTAGTGCTCTGAGGTTAACAGAAATTGAATTATATATATATATATATATATATATATATATATATATATATATATATATATATATATATATTGGTTATTTCTGACTTTAGCCTGAGGCTAAGAAGTTGTGTAGTTGTAACTTGTGTTTTGCTTTTTCCCCTTATACTCTTTCAGACCTTCAGTGCAGTAAGTTGAAGGTGACATATGCCTGTGAGTAAGCATGTGTGTGCATCAGGGAAAAGATAGAGGCTGAATTACCTGAAGCTAGAGTCTGATATATTTACAGTATACACACACCTGCAGACTAACCACACATCCACCTATAAAGGCTAGACCAAGCAAAAGTATTTATAAGGCAGGGAAATGTGTTTCTTGTCTTTATTAGTGGCTTTGGCACCTAATCTGGGCACCTTGCGACAGTGATGGAGCAGTCCATCTCAGCCAGATCGTATATAGGGGGTGGAGGGAGGGGGGTGTGAGGGAGAAATAGAGGCGAACTGACCCATATCCTAAAATGAGAGATTCATTTCATTAAAGAAAGAGAGAGAGAGAGAGAGAGAGAGAGAGAGAGAGAGAGAGAGAGAGAGAGAGAGAGAGAGAGAGAAAGAATCAGAGAACGGGGGAAAGGAGTGCAGGGGTAGAGATTCATTTTATTACAGAACCCCGGGGCAGAAACCTGTCCCCATGGTGACAGATCGCCACAGCAACTGCCTCTGATGTTCAGTGTGAAGCAGCGAGGCTCTCTGCAGGACGCAGCCCTCTGATTAAGTCAGTAACATATCCAGATACGCTCCTCAGCCTTCAAACTCTGATCACACATGCACACACACGCACACACACGTAAGCATGCACACTCCCCTGCTCTGTAGTTTAAGTCTGCAGGGGACACACAACGCAGAATCACACACAGAGAGAGCACCATCATTACGTACAAGCAACACTCTTTTCAACACTTTTGCTGTCTCTTATCTTTGAACAAACACATGCAAATGCATGACCACCGCAGATATCGGACTAAAGAAGATGATCTTTGGTGCAAAATCACGCTTGATGTTAACTATTTTACAACTAGCTCACTTTGTGTTGTTACAGTAGATATTTCTGAAGAATTTAAAATTAACAATAAAACTGCTTAAAAAAGACAGGAACTAGAATACCAAAAAAAAAAAAAAAAACCTCTGATAAACATTGTGTGTCTGAATTTGAATGCTTTTTAACACTTACAACACTGAAGTATCAGATACATTTACCAAACTATAGAAAATTAGATACAAGCAAAATATGGTGTAAATATTACATTTTTAAAACATTATCCACCAAAGTACAGGCAACAAACAACGTAATAAACAAACACAAAAGTCATGTTTTTTTTTTCAAGAGCAAATAGAAAGCAGAATAATCCCTCCGTACTTTTTTTTCTCCCAACTGTTTGTAAAACAGATATCGCAGTAAACATTATTGGACTTCTTTCCCACAGACTCTAGAGTAATGGGATTTTATACAGTTTAGTAGAGTTTTTGTTAAGTCCAGTGGGGGAGCTGATCAGTGTCGGAATTGATTCTCTCTTCCATTACTCCAATATGTCCCAGCAACTCAACAGGAGGCGAGGGCATAGAGGGCTGCCGATGGGTGGACATGACAGGAGTAGACATGTACAACATACGCATATAACATACATCACTGTCCTGAAATATATATGTATAGGGACACACAAAAATGTACTTCTAGTATGCTAGTATGCAAAATAATACAAATAGCACCTACTGTGTGAACACTCTACTAAGCTATGGATCAGACCAAATTTTCAAACTTGTCAAATATGAAGGAGAAAGTGACTAGGGGAAGCTCGCTTCGGCTGTCGAATTAATCTAACCTGCATGTTGATGTCCTGTGTGTGTGTAAATTAGAATGAATGGAGAAGACACCGGGGGAACATGCAAACTCCTCACAATCAGAGGCTTTCCTTTCTGTGTGCCACGGTGCAATCCTTTGATCCACCACCACCCCCAGACAGGAAGGTTGATTGAGGAAAGTATTGTGAACATCCTGAATATTCATTTAAGAAAACCACTCTACTGAACTCATGAGGTACTTTTATGAAGAACACCATGACAATCTGTGCCTGCAGCATGCAGAGGTAGGAGAGGCTTAGATATCTCCCTGAAGTGCCTGCCAGTGGGAAGTTTCCCACATGGTGCACTGGGGTGATGAGCTTAACCGAAAGGAGCCAGATGTTGGATAATATATGGCAATGTACTCCACAGCCACCAAGATGTCTTTTAGATCATCATGAATATTGCTATGCAGGCAGTTCTTTGACCACTTCATGCATCAACAGGCACATCTGTTCCCAAGTAACAGTGTTCAAGTGTCATTGCAATATCCGTACACTTCATACTGTGAACTTTTGCACATCTGGTCAATACTTTGCACCCCTGCACAAATCTGTATTGTTTTCATTTCATATTTTAATATTCATGTTTGTCTATTTTACACTTACTTCTTGACTTGTGCCACTACTTGCTTATCTTACTTATATTTCTATATATTTATCTATCTATCTATATCTATATATTTTTATGTCCACTGTTGCACAAATATTCCAGGTCAGATTCTGTGCTGTGATTGGATTGGATTTTTCCTCCTTGGCATAAAGCCACTAGGGCACTGGCCACCTGCTCCTCCAGTGTAAAAGTCTTATCCTCTTTTAATTCATTTGTAGCAGAAAAACAGGAGCATCCAATGAGGTTATGTTATTGGAAGGCTGTAAACTTCCAGGCAGACTGACCTGTCCAGGAACATGTTGGGATCCAGGACGTCTCTGAAGGTCTCTCCTTGATTAGCCCCATCTTGCTTTTTCTCTTTAGCATTCAGTGGGGGACTAAAATGTAAATTTTGTTAAGAGGGTTAAGAGGGTTACTTACCTCTTCACCTCCCTAAAATTAGATTGTAAAAACAATTAGTGCTTCCACTGCAATGTACGAAAATTCATTGTGAGTATTGAGGAAAGTTTTGCCATGCACGTAGGAGAACAAAAGAATTAAAAAAAATAAGTTCACAAGTTATGTCAATCCATTATGCTAGTTAACAAAAAGACGAGATGTGAAAATTTAGCCCGTGAAATCTGTCAAAATACCCTCATGTATATGGTGCAACATCTTTGCAGCACAGCAGAAAGCATTGAGCAGACTAGTGTGAGGTCAAAGCCCAGAAGTTGAGAATTGCTGCCCTACATTACTGTGCCTATTAGTCAGTTTTAAATACATAAATAAATATATATGGCTTATATATGGCTATTAAATAAACAAATATGGCTATGAAATAAATCGTAAAATAAATAAATATGGAAATAAATGTAAATATAAATACATAAATGAGGCAATATAGATAAACAATAAACAATAAATAAATAAATAGGCTTTTATTTTTAAAAAAATGTTTTTCAAAAGACTTCTTATTTATTTCAGGGGACTTTTATTTCGTAATGCTAATTTATTTATTTCAGGTTTTATTTCATAGCCATATATATTTATTTACGTATTTATCTAAAATTGACTAAAGTCGCATTCCATACATTCCATACAAGTTTAACCCTATTTTCTTGGATGGTAGCTGTGGGTAATAACCGGGCTACAATTTCTCTTTGAATAATCTTCTTTAATCAACACCAACACGGCAAAACAGTGTACACCCAATTACGATACCACTCGCCATACCAGAGCGTTTTAGGGTGCTTCAGATCATTGTTTATGTTTTACTGCACTGCACCGGGGCCCAGAAGCTGTCAGGGAAGTCCTATCTCCCATTAGCGCTATCTTCTCAACGGAGCAGGCCCAGTCAAAACAATGAAGCTTAGCTGGCTGCGTTTATCCACTGCCAGCCGCATGTATAAAATATAGCGGCTGTGGATGCGAGGGGAGTTGGCTGCTAGAAGTCATCAACACACACACTCACTCGCTGGGAATTCTCCGGACAATGACCTGCTCTATTCACACATGGGCTCAATCGGACATTACACAGACTTTGTAGTAGGGAGCTGGCAGAGTAAAGTCTGATTAAAATCCGGTCCAACTGATGCGGATATTTGCATTCTCACATACAGCTCAGGGTTGCACTGCAAGTGTGAAAGGGACTAGATTAAATTTGGCCCTTCAGCTGCTGTCTGTGGTGCTGATCAAAGGCTGGTTTACAGGATGTGACTTGCATGGTGAGCCTCTCCATGGTGATATACCAATTGTCTGCTCTGCAGTTGTCTGGAGTGGTTGTGTGTGCCGTGTGTGCGCATGAGAGTTTTTGGGATGGGAGTGTGGGGGGTTCCAAATAAAAAAATATTTGCACTAGGGCCAATCACAATTATGTTACGCTACTTATCCGTCCTTCACTGTTTTGGTTCACTCCCATCAGCCTCGCCTGTTTTCATTAAAAAAGCTCTGATAAACCCACGGTTCACTTCCTGCCAAGTACCAAACAACAGTTAGACAACATTTATTTTTCTGTATTTTGATTTAGCAGCTAAAGGGCCAGATATTTCCTTCAGGAGCAGTTGGATACAAGGAGAGTACATTTTAAAGGGACAGTTCACCCCAAAATCAAAAATACATATTTCTCCTCTTACCTGTACTGGTATTTATCCGTACTGATTGTTTTGGTGTGAGTTGCTGAGTTTTGGCGATAT
The DNA here is from genome assembly GCA_031216445.1 of Lateolabrax maculatus. Classification (NCBI taxonomy): domain Eukaryota; kingdom Metazoa; phylum Chordata; class Actinopteri; order Acropomatiformes; family Lateolabracidae; genus Lateolabrax; species Lateolabrax maculatus. The sequence continues at coordinate 17,585,730 of CM062204.1, forward strand.
CGGCTGTAGAGATGTCTGCCGTCTTTCTAATATAATGGAGGCAGATGACAGCAAAAAAATACATTTGAAAAACTGAAATTGAACTGAGTGCTATGCTTTTGCTAGCTGTGCACATTCTTCAAAAGCAGGGAAAGTTTCTGTGTATCGCATGTGTTCTTCACCCATTGGTGGATCGCGCACATAACATGTCATAAAAACGTCACACCCCTGTCCCGTCCTGCCGGTTCACCCTTTTTACACAGACATCGATTCGGCTCTGTTACTAACACTGCTGCCGGCTTAAAGGCGGAACAACAATGCAATTAGGTCCTTGTTTGACTTCAAATACTAACAGTGTGTTTTGCAAGCTGGATGACACTTTGTCTCCTCACTGCCAGCTTAGCCATTAGAGGTAAGAGATTTGCTGTAATGTAATTCACAGACAACAGGGGTCAGATGGGTCAACAGCAGCATGTCATCTGAAGTTATACTGAGGAAAGGCACAATGGGCAATGACATGAAAATACAAATTTAGCATTGACGCCCTACTTAGAGGTTTACTGCACAGTTCTTGTTATATTCTTATTTTCATCTTCTCAAAACTGAAGGAGATACCCTGAGTGTTTCAAAATTAAAATGTCCACCATTGCTGTCAATAAAAAAGGTGTCATTCCTCATTTCATTCAACTGTTACACATGGCAACTACAATATGATTGAGTTGAAGAAAACCTTGTGGTTATGGCAGATAAACTATGGTTAAGGTATACTAAGGTTTAGGCAACTAATCATCTGGTTAAGGTAAGGTAAAAAATTGTGGTTACAATTTAAAAAAAACATTGACTTAAAACCTAGGGACACTGGGCTATATTACTATCCATTAACTATCCTTTACTATCCATTTCCATCAAATAATACTGCTAATACATTGTTGACAATCTAAAAATAAGTGCTTTGAGAAGTGTTCTTGACAAATAACACCCAAGGTCATGTGTAAGGTATAGTGCCTATTATGTGGTTCAGGCACACAATATACAGGTATGTACACACCCAGAGAAGAAGTATTGCGCTACTTCTGCATACACAGGCATATAGACACATCAGCACTGTAACGGTCAACCCTCAGAGGACAAGTCATTACAGTTTATTCCACTATGAAACATGTCCCTGTCATTCCAATGAAGGCCCTGCATGACCTGCCCCGGCCACAATAAATACTCCAGCTACCCTCTCTACTGCAATTCCCTTTAATAACCTTTTCCCAATCTACTCTGCAGCTCAAGCATACAGTACAACTCCACATACTCCCTATAGAAAGTAAAACACACTGGACACTAAACATCCTCCTTTTTGAACGTAAACAGAAAGTGGGAGAAAGAAGTGAAACTTTAAAGTGATGGACTATTGGTTTAGAAGGAGACAGAGGCTATCCAGGGAAATTTATTTAGGCTTGGGGGGAAGGCTGCTGCTGGTATAGAGGCTTTATTGGTGTTTGGTGAGAGGTGGATGTTAAGCCTTCAGCTTACTGAGGAAAACGTTTTTCTTTAGGTACAGGATTGAGCAACAGAAAGGAGATGTCTACATCCAGGAGATAAAACTAGGCAGTTATATTGTATTACATTATGTTATATTTTTTCGTTTTTAATTTAGTCAAGTGCAACAATTTAGCAAGCAAAAAAAAAAAGCAGGACGTCTACTTTTTGCAACATCGTTTGAATAGGAAGTCTGCGATTATTTTCTGGCATGGGCTAATTGTACAAACACTGAAACAAGATTTAAAGTAGTAGTTTACAAGCCTGGAGCTGAAAATACACACATATTATTTTAGAATTTCTTAGTTGTATTGCTGAATTTATGTTTTTGATGTGTTTTTATGGGTAGAAGCTGGAGGCGAAACAAGTTTATTTCTTCACATTAGGGCTGAAGCAGTCATAAATAGGAGTACAGGCATTCAGCAGGAGATGTCAAAGGCCTGAGTCTTGTACCCCATTAAAACAACTCAAACAAACAACACAATAAATATAACCCATAAAACCTCAAATAATAAAGCAGGTTGTGTGTGTGCATCCACGAACTGAACGTAAAATGCAGCTGATATAAAGCTCTTTGTGCTTTTCTGCATAGGAGGTAGAGATGAATGAGGGATGTAATGTCAGTGCAAAATTCTTTCACATAGTTAAGCATCTGCAAAGTTTAAGTATACTGTATCTCACAATGCAAACTGAGTATTAAGTTTGTGTAGTAAGGCTGTGCCAGCAGCAGATATAAAGTTATAAATTCTTCAGCCTTGTTGCTTGTTAAGCTGAACCTTCAGCAGGAAAGTAAGGAAGAAACATTGGTTTGTTTGTGAAAAGTTAGAGCAGCATGGAGTCATTTGAATGCCTAATGGACACGTTCACCCTCTACTGTCAGTCCTCCTCCTCCGACACACGGCAAACACACCCTGAGGTTTTATATCTGTTGTCATTATTGTCATTTTATTGTATTCTGTTTTTCATCATCCAACACTGTAACAATTTCACCAACTTCCTCTTCGTTCATCATCTTATTCTCCCTCTCTAATCTTGTTCATTAGACTTTTGTTTGTATCTCATCCCATCATTGTCCCTCTTATTTTCCCTCCATTTTCCCTCTGCCTTCAAAACACACACACACGAACGCAGACACACAGACTGTTGAAACATACACATCAACTGTCCCTTTCTCGGTTTCTTGCACTCCTCATACTTCTTTTTGTGTCTGCACGTAACTAAACCCCCCCCCCCCCCCCCCCCCCCCCCGGTCAGTGTGAGTCAGTCTCCAGAGTGTTAACCTCCAGCCAAGGTCGCCTTGGTGACATGATGGAGAGCCCGGCTGAAAACATTTAGCCAGCTTCATTACTCCCCTTCCTGGGCCCTTGTGTGTGTCTCTCTATGTGTGTGAGTCTGCAGTATGAAGTGATTAACAGAAGCAGGGCTATCAGAGCAGGACAGAATAGAGGGTAGGAGAGCACAGAAGGGAGGAAGGAGGGAAGAGCAGAGCGGAGTGGAGTGGAGAAAAGAGTGTGTGTGTGTGTGGGTGGTGGGGTAGTATATCAAAAAATACCAACAAATTCAGAGCCAAGTAATCGAGGCACCTTGTGTAAAGCTGTTTGTAATAGTGTTAAAATGTCTTAGGGTTTATTATTCTATGCTACTACATATGTACGGATGGCATGTGAGTTTGAGCATCCAAAACTGAGCCATCAGTCTGTCTGTCGCTCCAACACTTTGGCCTATGGCAGACGTTTTCCCCAGGGGGGGCATGGAGGGAGAGGCGTGAGGCAAATATAATGCATGAGGTGAAAGGGCCAGGTCCATGCCAGTGTCCTCAAAACAAGGTAAAGTTAGCTATTGTAGTGTGGCAGCCGATTTGGCCCATTCATCCATACGGTCAGTAGTTGGAGCAGCTGCAGTGGCCGTAACACACAGTTCGTGGAAGCAATTGAGGTACTTTAAAACCCTTAGTGCCCGACGCACTCCTTCTCAGAGTCATAACTCAAAATTAATCCACACACACAGACATGATACACACATTTACACTTACGCTATCTGAAGATATCAATATATCATATATTCGTCCCTTACCTACAGATTCTGCATTCATGTGCAGATATCTGTTTATAGAGATTATGCACTTGCTCAAGCTCACTCTTAAGAAGTTCCAGGATTAATGAAACAGAGGTGTCAGAATTAACATTGTTTTGTTTTAAGAAACATGTCAATTGTTTTAAATTGACATTGTATGAAATGTTTTTGTAATGACAATCAACCGTTTAATGTAATGTTAACACATAAAGCTAAATAGCTTCTTTAATATTGATAATTAAGCCTGCTATGGCATGTTTATGACAATGTTTATGAAATGTATTGTCTTGGTTAATGTCAAGTTGTCATATCAAATGTCATGACCTGCCTTGGTTCCCCCTTCATGTTTAACATTGTCTCTGCTGTGGACTTTCTTACCTTTCCATGTTCTGTTTCTATTTGTCTTGTGATTCATTCCTTGTTTCCTGTTTTATTTTGAAGTAGTCTTCCCTTGTCTGTTTCTAGTTACCTTCACATCCTGCCCTTGTGTGTTTCCCCGCCTTTGAGATTGTCTACCCCACCCTGATTGGTTTCACCTGGTTTTGTTTGCCCTCCCCTTGTGTTTCCCTCTTTTCCCCAGTACCTGCCCACCCCGGCTGTGTCTTGTTCTTGCGATTAGATGTCTGTGTATATTTGTTCCTGTGTTTCCTTTGTTCTTTGTCTCGTCCTTGTCTTGTAAGGTTGTTTTTTGTGTGAATTTTATTTAATAAATCATTTTGACTGCTGCTTCAGTATCTGCGCTTGGATCCTTTCCCCGTGTCCCTTGTGCCCCAACCCTGACAGCAAAGATATCTCAAATAAAGTCAACTTTGCATTAAAAATGACATAATTGTCCAAACATTCATAAACATTCATAAAGACTCCTTCATGTCCGTGACAGTGTCGTGTCAGTCTTATGCATACCCCTTTAAATAAAGTGTTACTGAAGTAAGAAAGGACACAGAGGAGACACTGAAGGGTGTCACTGACTTTTGTAGAGGCCAACCTCCTGTGCCATTAATTCATGCATCTCTGATTGGTTGCAAATTTTGGGTTTACTCTTTTTACATGATAATCATTGTCTGGATTAGGCAAGCAAATGAGCACAGATTAGTTAGATTTTCCTTTCTTTTCCTTAGTTTAAACTATTCATTTCAGTGAATTGTTTACGCAAATAAGTCTCTGATATATGTTTTCATGTTTTTAGGATGTACTGCACATGGAGTATTGATGTGTTTTACCTTTTCTAGATCTACATGAAGACAGAAAGTTTAGGGTCAAATTGTTTATATTGACACTGACACAAAGTACAGTCAAACATCCATGTGAGTATATGTTGTACTTGTGTATATCTACAGGAAGAGAAGCCTGAAGATGAAGCTGGGTGGAGCTGGCCTGCAATTATTTAATAACCAACATAAAAAGTTAATTGTGGAGCTTCTCAAGCTGAGGATGTGGAGAGAGGCCATTATCCACAGGTTTGTAGAGAGACTAGTGAAGAGTCTAAATGAAGAGCCATCACTGCCAGCTGCTCTAACAGGGAAAGACCACGAGTAAGAGATGGCCGAGAAATGCATGGATCAGTGTTTTCATCAAGCTGATAAGATCCCGAAGGAGAGAATTCATTCAAGTGTTTGTGTCACACTGGAAGAAATCCTAGACCTGAGAGGACAAAAATATCTATGTGAGATCTATGGGATTTAAATACCATTTTCATATGGCTCCTGTTGCACTCCCAGCCATCTGTGGCATTCTCGGGATCTAATGCAAATGAACTTTGATTTCCATTAAGTCTTCAATGTCCTCAGAAACAGCAGTCCTCTCAGCAGCTATGCAGTCTCTGGACAACAAACAACTTGGCTGACCAAACTGTCTTCACCAGTAGACAGATGTTATGATTAACATAAGAAATGCTATCACTATTTTTATTTGTTAATTTTTTTATGCCGCTCTATTCCAAAGCAAAATTGTCTCCTCAGTCATCTAATGTTTGTGTTTTCTGGTGTGTATTGAGCATTACAGCCTCATGGCAGTGGACAAGCTTGTTTCTTGTAGCAATGGTAAGGAAATGAGAGGAAGGTCAGCAATTATAGAGAGAATACAAATACATAGAAAAGGCTTATGTATGCATAACTTTTTTAAATCTATTTTCCATATGGTATTATATGATACATTAAGCTGTAATGTAAGTGAGCTTTAATTTGGCGTTAGGGTGAACATACAGAACACAAGCTAAAGCCTATGAATCAAGCCTCAAGCAACATGCAAGTTATGAATTACAAACAATCTGTTGGGTCTGCCTGCAGTTATTGTACACAGATCATGACACATCTGGATGGGCTATCTGTCTCTGCCATGGCTCCACAGCACTGTGGAGAAGCAGGTGGTGGAGGTGCGACAAACCCTTAACACAGCTTTCTTAAGGGAAAACTACAGTCATCCTTCAAGTTCACCAGGGGTTTGAGACTAGCCAGGGACACCGGTGTCCCGTGTGTTTGGGTGTGCGAGTGAATGCTTGTATATAAATGTGTGTGCATGTGCAGGTGCATGATGGGCGTGAACCATAAGTTATATGTACGTATAGAGAACATCTCGTGATCTATTTCAGCTGCAGCATTGCAGCTTGAATTTTCTCCTGATGCTACTACGCAGTGTGGAGCTGAAGCACATGATGATTACTGGAAGATAAAAAGAGAAAAAATGACAGTGTGTGACCATGAAAAATGTTTTTTTTAGATCACTCACATATTTTCACGTACTTAATCTCCTCATGTCACTTGAGTTCAAAGCTTTTTTTCCTTTTTTCCTGTCTCAAGATGTTTCTGTGTATTGGCGGTGCTCTACTGCTATATCTCCCCTCTGAGTTCTTCATCATAAAACCTTATGTAGAGTATTATACATATGATAGCTATTCCCATTGGGTGATGGACTGTATATATTACCCTTAATGCTCTTAGTATATAGCGAGAACCCTGTGACCTTGCAAATTAATATTTTTAAAGGTAATTACCCACGATCCTTCAAAGTGTGATTAATCATTGCAAATGAGCCAGGGGGAAGTACTGAGATGAGCCATGCATGAGTCACATATATAATGTATGCTTATATATTTGAATCCTGAGCCGTGCTAACATGTACATTAATCAAGTCATCATCAATAATCTCTCTGTGACTGAACACATTACTTCAGAGTAAGGACAGAAAGGGTTTGAACCTGCTGTCTTTAACATGGTCTGTCATTGAGAAGTCACGTCTTACTTAAGTTAATTACCTGTTTCATGTGGATGAGTGCAGGGCCCAGCATGCCATGTTAATGAAGTCATTTGCATGTGAGTCATGATAAAGCTGGCAGGGCCTACGGCTTGTGTCTTACAGAAGGTGTGGCAAGGTTGTCGCCTTCTGTGAGTCTTTCGTATGTGGTAAAATACGACTGTATTTTTTACTGCTTGTCATTATTTCAAATCTATGTAATAGCTTTTTATGTATATTTTAATACTGCAATAAGTACTGTTTTAAATAATGCACAAGAGAGGCCAAAAGAAAATTTGCTTCTTGTCATACATACATACATGAACAAATATATGATATATTGGTTCATAATTAAAAAGTAAAAGAAGAAAAGGATCATTCAGTGTCATAGCTGACGTGCACTTCCTCAAAAATGTAACTACACAAGATACTATATGGAGACCACGAGAACTGTGATTGATCAGAATGAGCTTCTTGTTTGTAATGCTGGTGGAAATGGTCTTATGTGAAGTGAAGACAACATCTTAGTCTCCAAAGGCTCGGAAGTCTTCTTCTTTTCAGTAACAAACATCAACCTTTTACAAATTTATTGTGGGAAATATAATATTGTATTTGTCTTCTAAATATTACATGTTCAGTGTGAGATACGATGTCAAGTCATAATTACGAAACGCATCACAGCTATAAGAAAACATCTGCAATTGTATTCCTTAGATCAATGCAGTGCACTTTCATACTATTGCTTTGCCACCATGCTCGGTGAGATTTGAATTTGAAGTTGATCTTAGTTGGAGACGTGCTGGAGACCCCTGATTTGTTCAGTTATGTTCTCTTAACATGCCGCATCACACCGTTGTGAGCAAGCTTGCATACCATGGCGCTATTTGGTAGACAAAGGGCCCACCTCAAATCTGACAAAGGTTTTTGAATGTTGGCTATTTGCCACTTTTGTTGTGCTCATTAGTACTATTCATGTACAAGTCACCCTTTAAAGTCTCTCTCTGTGTTACTCAGTGGCTTCAGACAGAGGCTAATCGCTTGCTTTGATTGGGCCTAATGATGCTCATCAGGGCTGCTTATAGAGGTTTGGCCCCATGCTTCTTTGTGTGTGTGTGTGTGCGTAGTTGTCTGTTAATGAGGTGAGGCTTATCTGACCTCAAGGGAGCCTTTGGGACAGGAAAAGTAACTTGACCTTCAGCTGGACCTGCAATTACACACATTATGATCCTTTCAAAAGTGACAGTGTTGATGCCTAACGACGTAAGCCTCCCAGAGAGAGACAAACATCCAAAGATTTTTCTTTGTTGTGTTGTTTATGTGTCCTTGGTAACACGGCAGTGATTTTTTTCTACTATTATGTACTACAAGATCTACAAAGTCAATTCCAGCAAAATGTGTGCCTCTTCCACTGTATCTTGCTGTTTAATCCTATTTTAATGTTTAATCCTATTTTAATGTTACTAAAACAGTAAGTAGTAAGGTAGGTGACATAATTGATGAAAAATAATTGAATAGTTATCAGGAATTTTAAAGACGCATACTGTATAATATTCTAGCTCTTTTTATTCTCTATCTTCAGCTCCAGTCTTCTATGTAAGCTGCTGCTAAATGTTTGTTTAAAATTTTGTTTAAATGATGTGATACAAATTCATGCTAGACAGCTTCAGTGTTGATTTATGTACATTTTGTTCACCTTATATTGTCTGTATCATTTTCAGTTATATAATGAATCTGTTAACCACAAAGTTTCTGTACTTACAAGAATGTCAGAAAGAAAGCATGGAACGGAGAAAAAGTTCCCTTTAATCTACAGTAGTTTAACTAATGTTGTCCACTAAATTTCCCATAGGCTTTAAAAAAAAAGCTTATTAATGTAATACATTCTGTAACAATGTCACATTTACCCTAAAAGTATTATTTCAAAGGGTCGTAATACAGTACAGTAATAAACAATTAACTGTTACGCTGTGATGTTTTAACACACTGTTCAGTACAGTACATTATTTTGTTGTTGTTGTTGTTGTTTTGCGTTTTATTTACTGCACACTTTCTAACTTTGGCTTTGAGTTCAGTGAGTCTACTGTAAAATATCTTTTGGCTTGCCATTACTGACTGTAGGATTAGCAATAAGCTTTAAGAGGGAAGCATCCAGAGCCTTAATCCCTGTGGGTTCTTCTGTCCTTCATGCAATGTTTTGCCTTTGAAAGTTATTCAGTGGTCTATGTTTAGGGGGCTTGTGTGATTGTGTGCGGAAGAGAGAGTGTAGTGTGTCCATCTTTAGGTGTGTGTGTGTGTGTGTGTCTGTGTTTTTGTTATTTTTACTGTATAACCTCACTGAAGTTGAGCAGTATCAGAAAGGTCCAGAATGTGGAGCCTCTTATCTCTATTCTGAATAATGCAGTTGGCCCAGGGGCCAGAGAGCGGTCAGACCCCCTCGCTCTTTAAACACACGCACACACACACACTCATAAATAAACATAATCCACGTACACACTCACCTGCCTCACAGTTGATTATCTTTTCTGTGCCACACTTGGGAGGAGGCAGAGAGAAAACATAAATGGGAGGTAAATAGGGATTACTTAGCTCACAATTATTTAATTTTACTTACTTTTTTTCAAACTGACCTTTTAACCTCCAGCGAAATGCAACTCCTGTCCAAGCAGAAGATTGTTCAATACAATTACCATTTAATCTACTAAACCCAATTAGCATCATTAAATCATTGTTATAGCTTTCGGCACTGTGGCTGCTCTAAAAAATATCACTGTCAACCTCCCGATCCATGAGCTCAGAGCGCCTAATTTACACAACATGCTTTCATCCCATTTGACCTCTGGGGCTCTATTTTCATGAATCAGTGGCACATGGAGCAAAGTGTTGTCAACGGCAACAATTTAATTATAGCTTCCTGTGATTGGTTTGGTCAGACAAAAAGTGCTATCTTTACACCTTCCACTCTTCACATATGACTTAATCACTCAATTTATTTACATTACATTGGCAGTAATGATTTAACAGCAAGACATCTCGTAATACTATGGCAATATGTCTTAACACGTCACTGATGTCAGTCTACATTCTAATATCTTTGATGTCCTGTGTGTTCCTTCCCACATCTGTCAGATCGCAATTATTCATCTTATATTTTATCCAATATTGATAATTGCTATTCAGAGTGCAGCATACCTTCATTTTTTCCCCTGCTGTTCTTGAGATTCCTCAACATGAGCCATTATTCATTATTCATAATTAGCATGAAAGCATTAATGTCTTGTCCAAGACCCTAGCTCACTCCTAAAGCTGGAAGCTCTTTATTACCCATGTGACTTACTTGTCATATTAATACCCTGAGACTGTGAGGCCTTTAAGTAGTGTTCCTCATACTGCACAATATATTTGCGGCACTGGTGTTGGTGGATACTGATGAGTTGAACTAAGAGAGTTGTTACAAAAGGATGTATTATCTTAAACAAATGGCTGCAGTTAAAACTAAAATGTAACAGGAAACAGCGATAAACGTCATCCTGCTTCTTCATTTTACAGATCACATCAGTCCATGATACCACTCCTTCCAGTGTCAACAAACGTGCAGCACAACTGCAAGACCTGGTTTCACTTTATTCTGCTGAGTATATACTGTATTTGTGTTTGTGTAAGCAAGTTGTTTTCTCTTTGGGAGTTAATCCTACCGTGAAGATGCTTTGTGTGTGAAATCAAACCAAAACATATGCAAAGTCAAACCCTTAACAACCCAGAGACTTAACTAACACCATTACAGAAAAGGAACAGCCAAAGAAAAATCTATCAATCTCAACGTGAGCCACAGAGCAGCGACCATGGAGAAAACCATCTTCTTACTTATACTTTGTACTGCTATTGAGGGGGATATAAAACATTTTTTTGTTCCTAAAGAAATGGCATGGCTTGATGCTCAGGCCTACTGTAGATTATATTACACTGATCTTTCCTTTGTTAATAGTCAGAGTGATCAAGACCAGCTCAAAGCAGTTGTACAACAAAGCAATTCCAAAGGATGGATCGGTCTCTACCGAGATCCCAGCAACATCACTGGCTGGAGGTGGTCAGGAGGGGGCTACATAACGTACCAAAACTGGGTTAAAGGACAACCAGATAATTATCAGGACCTTGAGCACAATGCAGAAGTATTCACTGATGGAAAATGGAATGATATTCAAGGAACACAATCCAAAAATTTTTACTGCATCAGTCTTGGTGGGTTGGTGGGGGTGAAGATGACCTGGGAGAATGCTCTGAACCACTGCAGAAAGACTCAAGCTAGCCTCACCAGCCTGCTCTCTAATGAAGAGCACCTTCTAGCCAAGGAAATGATCCAGCAGGACCACATCTCTGAGCGGGTGTGGATCGGTCTGCGCCACGTGGGTGACCGCTGGCTGTGGGTGAACGGTGAACCTCTGGAGTACCAGGCCTGGCCCCAAAGAGGAGATCAGGACCACCAGTGTCCAATACAGAAACGCTGTGGAGCTTTAACCAAAGACGGACTGTGGGAGAACTGGGACTGCCAGGAAGAACTCAACTTCATCTGCATCTGAGATATTTAGAATATATTTTCTGGTAAATCAGTTAAAAATGCATGATCTGTCACTGTTACTGACTTCTATCACCAGACAGGAACTGCAATTTATAGAATATGGAGGCCAATTGATCCAATCAAAATGTCTATAGGAAAGAAATAATATACAGTATCACACTGCAGAATACTGTAAAATGAAATCTAAACTCTCATTTTCCATTTGATTTCTTGTTGAGACATAGTTATGCTTTCTTGCTTTCTTAGTTGGTGACTACCTGTAACTGTGCACTTATATTTGCCAGGTTAAGTGTCTATGACCTTGTTTTATTAATTTTTGAATACACCATTGATCCTCTATGAGACACCCGTTGGAAAACACGTTCAGTTGCTTAATAAACATTTTACTTGTTCAACCTTTTACCTTTCCAGCATGTTATGATTTTTGACTAATTTAGTGTGCCTCCTGTGCAAAGCTCTACTCTATTTATTATCATTATTCATATTCCGTACACAACAATGGGATCACAATGGGGTCACAAAAAGTACTCTAATCCACCTCTCTTTGGACCTATATTTTATCATACTTTCACATAGAAAAATTATTTAAACTTTAAACAGATCACAAGACTTGGATCTTTATTGGGCTAAATCAGCTTTTGATAGCTTGCACCTTTTTTTTTTTTACGATAACAAAGTTTATGTTTTATGCTTTTTAAAAACCATTTTAGATATTATTATGTGTCTGTTTTGAGTAGAACCTTCAGACAGACTGACGTGAGACAGCTCCTATACAGTAAACAATAGGTACACATATATCAGTGTCTTCATCAAAGTGACATTTTATTTAATTTGTGAGCTGCTATGCGAGTATTATTGATCGTTGCCTGCCTGTTCATTTGACATTTAGATACTTTCATGATGAGCTGACTGTCTTTTTTTTTCTCATAAATGCTGAATGTAATGTCAAAACTCTGTGCGTCTGGACATCATCTTTAAAAAAAACTGCAGTGTACTGTGTTTGTGCACATCAATATATTAAGTATTAGTTTGTACACTGGAGTCCTTTTCAGGAAAATATTATTAAATTAAATTAAATATTATGTAAACCTCAAATAATATCATGAAAAAGGGAGAGGACATCAAGAAATCATAAAAAGTGAACAATCAGGAAAAGCATCTTAAACAGCATCATGGCTTGATTCTTCATGTGTTTTTTTTTTTAATGAATTTATGATGCAAAGAAATTCTGGAAATGCATAATTTTAAATGGTTGGCAAGAAACTAAGTTGGTGGTGTGACTGAGCTGAAAACCTTTAAAAAATATTCCTCTGTCATTGTGGAGTTGAGTCAGACACTCAAATAAACACGATAATAGAAAAGTGTAGTATAGTTTTCTGTATGCTAGTAAAACTATAGTATTGTCCAGTTTCAATGCTAATAATTTACAGCAACAGCACGTGGTCTTTATGAATGCTTGTGCTTGTGTGAGATTTGGAGTACATAAACACACAGCTAGTCAATCATATGAAAGGAGAGGTTTTACATAGCATGCAATCCAGGCAGCTACTAACACTTGATGACTTTACAAGAGGATAATGTCAGCAGAAAAATACACTGACACAAGCACAGCAACAATGGAAACCACAGCCACTCTGAGCCTGGCTGTCTGCCAGGAAACAGGCAATCCAGCTGTGTCCAAATATTGTAGCAGAAACTAAACTTTCATCTTTCAATCATGCCAGCTGCTTACAGGACAAAAATCCAACAAGAAAGGTAAAGAGCAACCATTATATATACATTTATTTGAAATACAATGTTTATTGAAAATATAAATGGTACTACCTAGCAGTGTGACAAAAGTGACATGAGTTTCCCATGAAGCCAATATTACAGGGAAATGATGAAGTGTATGAACTAACTTCAAGACAACAGTAGTGTTCACATTTCTTAAACAAACCCTCTACTAGAGTCACAAGCTTCCTAAAAATGCTGCAAAACCCCCTAACATGGCAATGCATACTTCACAACTATGTTGACTGACAGCATATCATAATGCATGGTAAACAACAACTACATTACGATTAAAGGTGCAGTAGGTAGGATTGAAAAGAGGGTGGACTTTGAGAATTTGAAAGAGTAAAACTTTCTTTTGTGTCCCTCTCTGGGTCACACCGGGACAAAGCAGTGAGCCTGCTGCCGCCAGTGAACTGGTGAACATAGTAGAGACTGTTGGAGGCCAAGATTGCAGGTTTAAGTGAAGTAGTAATTTCCTGGCTTTTAAACAGACATTTAACCGGTTGGGAAGAATAGACAACTTCCCATGGTCCTGAGCTGCTGACAGCGGGACGGTAAAACCCAGCTTATTGTTTGAAGTGACATTCAAGGCCAACAGCGGATATAGCAAACTGTCGACAAAGAACGCCAACAGAGAGCACGGTGTAAACACAAAATATCCTCTGCTCCTGAAGTGCCATGATCAGACTGTTGGCAGGTGAGCTCATTTATGAACTGTTACCTCAGTGATAGCAGCAAGAGTTTGCAGCAGTGTTATGACAGAGTTTGCAAATGAGAGCAGTGCAGCATCAAAATGAATAGAGGTAAATAGTGGGCAGGGCATAGATAATTTAAATAGATCTCCATATTGCAGTGTATTGGATACTGTATACTTTATTGCTGAGAGTAGTGAACTATCTAGGCTTTGTCCCATTAAAGAAACACTAATTTCTCCTTTCTGAAAGAAAAACAGTTTGTTATTTAAACACATTTATTTCTGGAAAAGCCTACTGCAAATAGGAAAAATATTTGTCCAACTTTTTATCTTTACTATCTTTCAAGAACAAATAAAAAAGTATTCTGCTTAATATGAGGCTGGGGGGAAATTGAGAATTTAATATTTATTTCACAAAGTTGTGAAGATTAAAGCAACACTGATGATCACTCTCAAAATATTCTTCCTTGAAATAAATGACAGGATTTTGTAAATTCATCACACTGACAGATTCAAATTTCTCTCTGTCAGAAACAGTCAAGGTTTTCTGAAATTGTATGAATAAATAATGCACCAAAACACACACAACTTTGCTCCAGTTTGTTGATGGAAAAATTACCCTCTAGCACCTTGTGTTGTGATATCTAAAATATTTTTTTATGTTAGTCATCACTCAATGAGATGGCTTCAGAATTCATCAGCAGATATAATATTACAGCGTCAAAACAGAAAATATCACTATACTCCCTGCTTTATCCCTCAGTGTTTTTCTGTTGTGCATGTGTGTGTTTGTGTGTGAACATAGACAGATACATGCTGCAAGCTCTTTCTAATGATTTTCCACGACATTACTGTCAGCCCTTTAAAACACACCGCTGTGGATTGTACATACTGAAAACAATAGTGGCTGCATGAAGGGAACACAAATATGAACTATAATACCACATGTCTCAGTTGTGCTGGATCCATGTGCATCCATGGCAACCACCTATCTTCTAGTTTCTGGCTCCAGAGATGTTTGACCATGCACAGGTCAAGTGTCAACACCTCTGTTTATGGAAACCGCTGACAGCAGAGTCGGGGAAGCCTGCTATTACCTCTCTGCAGCACATTTTCTCTGCTAGCTCAGTTTTTTTTTTTTTTTTTTTTTTTGTCCATAGCAGGAGCTCAGTCACTAAACTGGGCATAAGTGGATTTTATTACTTGTCCAAAACTAAATGGCATCCGCCGCAGTGCTGCTGATTTATTATTGAGGGAATATACAATAAGAACGCTTGTGGCTGGAATGCTGGGTTGGTTTGATCCCTGGATAGTCAGGATAAATCTGAGTGGAGAAGGTGAAACGGTATTGCTTGCCCCTCTCTCATTAAGTTCCAGGTCATTTGTATAGCATAAAGATAAAAGAGTAGAGATTACAGTGATTATAAAATAGACAGCATGCAGACAAACTACTAAATTAAAAGCTTCTTAAAAGAAGAGAATGTACGTCTTCATCAGGCCTTGACACAGAGATCAAACAGTACAGCGCTGGTGCTTCTTGCAAACTCAAAATGCTGTAGCAAATATACTTCTAAGTCATTTCATGGTGTTAAATTGTATTCCACTTAGACTTACAGAAAATGTGCTTGTCAGCCCATTGTCATCCCAACGATCGCACACACACCCACACACACTTTCCTTATAAAAGTCTCTCTTTTTTGTGGAAAAAGCACAAAAGTATTCATCAAACACTTTGCTTCAAGCACATCATCACTTTATGAACTACTTTTAAGCATCAGCTCTTCACATCAAAGGGATCTATTCACAAATGTCCTCATTCCTACCATGTTTCAATTTCAGTAAAAAGAAAAGAAGTAGGTGCAAAATAGGTGGGGCCAGATGCTTGGTGACATTGTAACTACTCGCAGGGCTAGTTGTTGAACCGCTGTAGCTGGGGAGCTAACTGTTAATTCGCTATATATGGGTGTGACTACAACCACACAATCAGTGCACGTCTCAAAGGCAGACTCAATTTGTGTGTATTATGACACAAACTAACATTGTGTGCATAGGAAATATATCACAAAAACAACAAATACATTGGAAATATTATCAAAGAATAAAGTCAAAATAGGTACAACAATTATTGAAAAAAAATGCAAAGGAATTAAATCATCCACAAATGTGTGCAACTGGGAATTAAAGGACACACCTAAGTCAGTTTCATACTTTTACCTGATGACGAGCCTATTTGGACTTGAACCACTGTACTTCTTCTAATTTTAAAAGGGGAGTATTCAACAGTGTAGTGAGTCCTTGGGAAGCAGAAAATCTCTTTACAGTTTGAGTTTTTGCACACTGATTATAAGAAGAGAGAAGAGAGACAAAGAGATGGTGTTCTGTTTGTTGAACCTACTGATAAACCCACTCATGCATCTATTTTTTCTTTATCTGTATACACTGAAAAGCTTTTCATTTGTCAAGCCAGTTAAACCTCACGTTCACTGATCACACTGTCCCTGCTGTGACTGCTGCATCACCACTGTGTGACACATGTAGCAGAAGCTATCCGTAAGATAGAGACTCTGAATGTGTTATCACTTTTTGGTGAGCTTAAAGAAGGCTGTACTGTAGAGCCCGCTTGATACATTTTTGGGCTTCAGAGTTGCTGCCTCTGTAAGTAGCTCAAGGTGCCCGGCTGAGCGTAATAGATTGTTTTCCATGGAGGCTGTTTTCTGTCTTGATTTTAAATTAAACATACCCTCTCTGTCTCATAAATTCACATACGTACCCTCACATGCACACAAGCACTCGCGACTGCAGACTTGTAAGAAGTTTGCTCATTCTTTGATTTATTCATGGCCTTCTGCTCAATATGTGAAAGGGGAAATTGAAGGAACAACATGGCAGTTTTTTGTCTCATCCCTTCATTCAAGCATTAAATTCATCATGAAACTGAATTCATTCATACAGTTCATGGTCTTAGAGAGTTCAGTTTGGAAATATGGGACAGAAAACATGTTTTCTTGTCACAGTAGAAAAAACACAGGTGTAAATAATAAACTACTTCAGTTTCAGGGTCCTGGTGTTGTTCATGCTGGCTACCTGTCATGACTTCCTGGGATCATTAATGTTATAAGTAACCACTTTTTTTTTCTACCATGGTTAGTCAAGTCCAAAAAAAAACATATATAGAGGAAATACGTGGTAAATCACAAGGTCACCTTACTTAACTATTCTTGGAACTTGGAACATGGCCTTCTTCAACAACTGAGAAGTTATATGAGAAGTTGCCCACTTTTGTGTTGTTAAATACTGTATTAGGCTACAGCGAACATCCAGTTGGCTTAACGTAGCACAGAGTCTGGAAACAGTTTTGAACAGCTTGCCTGGCTTTGTCTGATGATAACAAAGTCTTCCTACAGCACCTCTGAAGCTCACTAATTAACACGCTAAATCTTATGTGTTCCTTTCAAAAGAAGTGTGAAAACTTCAACTCACCGTCCAACTATTTCTTCGCCGGTAGCAGTTGCCAGGCAACCAGCAGAGACTCCAAAAAGTTACTGTAAGGATTAAACAAACAAGATATAACATGTTTATGGGCCCTATCTAATATCAAAGAGTAACATGTTCTATCTGATTTGTCTCCTCATCTGCCAAGTCATATCAGAGATGTAGAGCCAGAAAAATATTTAATAACCTTGATTATCAAATAGCCTCTTCAGATTTTCACTTCGTTTCCTCTGTAATTGAAATCTGATGAGCTTCAGGCTTCTAAATCCCCATCATGGCTGCCTAACGTCTTCAGCTACTCCAGCAAACCATGTGTATGGCTTTTTTCACTGTTCCTGTTTCTTGTGGACAAAAAAAAATGAGGCTGTGAACCTGTCAGGCAAGGCGTTCTGAGGTATAAGAGAATTTCAAGGGAATTCCCCACCACAGCTGTGAAAGAGGCAGATGGGAGAAGGGTAAGGAAGCTGAGAGGCGTCATTCATCTTCATAAGACCCTCATTCCGTCGGGGTCGGAGCAAGCAGAGGAAGAGGAAACGGAAGAGGGGAAATGAAGGATGGAGGGAGGGGGCTGAGAGAGATGTGGGTTATCTTTAAATGTTGCAGACTGAGATATCTGTGTTAGTCTGTCACTGCTGATGGAAGGTTGCATTTGTTGTCAGCTCCATGGGGATGGAGAGGAAAGGAAGCGTGCATGTGAGGAATAGGTGAGAAGGAAGCAAAGAATGAGGAAAGGTACAAGTCGGTCGGGATATTAGGAAGGAGGTCGGTGGCTTTAACCTCCTCAAGAAGTAGAGACTTTCAGAGAGGAGTATTAAGGGACCATGTAGCTGAGGTCTTACGAGATGTAAACGGCCAAGAACATGAAGATAGCAGTGTGTCTTTTAGACTTCATGAAGTCTACAATGAGCTCTTTGGTCTTAGAGCCGCTTAACATCCTCCCTGTAGGCGCAGTCCTCAGCACTGTAGTATCATCTGCAACGTAATGATGGTGTTAGATTGAAAAATACAGTGTGAGAATCAATGACAGGCCCAGCTGTTTATATATTATTCTGCATTTTCTACTCCCACCAGCTTACGTACATTATCTACTTCTGCTGTAATGAGCTCAAAATTAAATGTGGTTGTTCTTGTTACACTATGCTCCAGACACCCAGCCTGTATGCAGTACATACTGTATATTTGAGGCAGGTAAATGAAAGGCTAATCACAGCTTTAAGGTAGCTGAGATGCTAGACAACATTTGTTGAACAGCCTGAGCAGCGCAGTTGCCGGCAGGCCTGCGTATGTCTGCAACCAACATTAATTTATTTGTTTTTCAGTGTAATTCTGTACATTTTCACGTAACTGGGTTTTAAGTACCATGGGCTAAAATCCTGACATACACAATACATCTGCCCTTACAGCAGCTTGGAACGAGCTTCCATATTTGAGCTTTTCAAACCCCCATATGGGGAACGAAAGATCCAGCTAGCCAATGGGTAATCTCCACCTCCCATACAAGCAGGATATTTGGCTTACAAGTCTACAGGCAGTGCTGCTACTCTGCCTGGGAAAAGCGTTTTCCTTCCCTGACAGTCGGCTGCTGTGAGCCCCAGTGACTGCTAAGGGGGGGCAGTCTAATCAGGAGACCATGGGTGATGGGAGACAAGAGCGTGCGCCGAATAAAACCAGGTTCAAAACGCACTGAGCTGTCACAGTCAGGAGGAAGATGTGGAGGGGGGGGGGGGGGGGGGGGGGGGGGGGGGGAGGCAGATGGAAAAGGGAGTCAAAGAGGTTTAGTGAAAAGAAATGAAATGAAAAAATAGGAAAGACGGGAGAAAAAGATTAATAGAAAAAGTGAAAATGAGGAGAAAGAGAGAAAGAGAGTCTTCCTCAATTCCACCACCTACTCACAGTCTCTTGGGAAGAGTTTAATTAAATATCAGTGAGGGTGGACAAGTGAAGGAGGAAAGATGAAAGAAAAAAACCTTTAACAGTGGTGCAGCAGTGGATATTAAATCATCTGATATGACCATGATCATGTAGACATGTAACCCAAGAATGGCAGGGATATTAGGAGGTGTTCTAATTTGTTAGATGTTAAATCTGATGGTCTTTCAGTGGCACATGGTTGCCCACTGCTGGTTAATCTACCATCTCTGACGTGGAACATGACAAAGCCATGGAGAAAGACAAACTGAACAAGGGTGAGTCATCAACAAGTTTCATGATTGGCCTTTTGTGTGTCTGCACTGCCATGTTGACTTCACGACTCAGTACCTTTCTTGCCATGCATTGGATCAAATCCTGTCCTGTATGCTTATACTCTTTCCTACAGCTTAGTGTTTGGCTCCATCTTGTGGAGGATCAAGGAAAGAGCACAGTCTTCACTGTGGGCGAGTTAATGCAGGAAAAGAACAACGTTTAAAAAGTTGATTGATGTTATGAGACATATAAATCCGTCCCATTATGTGTCTTAAAAAGAAACATGGTTCCATCTCAGAATTGAAGATTTCACCTAAATAAATAGTTATTGGCACTTTTATTTTAGAAACCTTTTAGTATATTTTGTTTGTTTTATCCATTACTTTCTTCTAAAATTTCACTAGGGGGAGAAACTACTCTTCTCTCCAGAAAGCTGAGTCCTGCCCTCTTATGTAACTTTACGATGCTCTGTGAGTTTGAACTGCACAGTTCATTAACACTGGAACCAAATGTCGATGCCAGATTTAGCACATATCACATTACATATTATAATATTATACGAGGAGTGCAGAGCGTGGCGTACGCACACAAACACAGTCTCACTTTGCTTTCACGCACTTTTCTGTCTCTGTAAAGGATAGTCAAAACTCAGGCCTCTGTTCTGTTATTTAAAACACACACACATACACCTTTCTCCCTTCTGTCACCTTAAACACACACACAAAAGAGGTTCCCACACGTTTAACTTTTCCACTGTAGCAGCAGGGAAACCAGTTTAATCATCCTGTCACCACCACTTGCACTCTTTCTTCCTCCCTTTTCTCTCAGGACACGACTTTTCTCCAGAAGTCTCAATTTCATGCTCCCATTTGGATAATTACATTGGAATTATGTTATGTAACATGTATTTCTTTATGTCTCTCCCTACGTATTTATGTATTTTAAAGTATATGACCTTAGTATCATGTAATTTGGTTCATGTGACCTTAAAAGTGGTATGGGCTGAAATACCAGCAGTCTGTTTTTGTGTGAAATACCATACTGCCAGACTGCCAGAACCCCATTGGGGCAGACCAGACCGGGCAACGGGGCACTTGCTCACTCCTCCCCTTGAAAAAACAAACTCTCTTACCATAAAGCACCTGCCCTCCCCCCAGATACACACACATACACACACACTTCTACTCCCCCCTCCGCCTTTACCTATTTCTTCTTCCTCTCTCACAACCCTTACCTACTTTTATTCACTGTTCTTTCACCTGGACTGTTTCCTGTTTTCCTACATCAGCCCTTTCTCCTAAGCTGTGGCTGCCTTGATGTTTTTGTGTATCGTGTTGCACCCAGTGTGCAACTCTCAGGTGACAGGCCATGTGAGAGAAACAGCACACTATTTGGCCATTCACCCTTCTGACATCACTTTGTTTATTAGTCTGGCATGAAGCTAGCAGTCTAATACAGATTGGTATCTTCATATCAACTTGCACATTAATTTGGTCGCTCCAAGGGCTCCAGTGGGGTTAATTCACGTGCAGTTCACCTAATTCAAAATGTAAAATTATCAGTGGTGGAAGATAACTCAATTATGTGAGATTATGTGAGGTACTTGTACTTCAGTATTTCTATTTTCCTCTTCTATACTTCTTCTCCAAAACATTTCATAGGAAAATATTGTTCTTTTTGCTCAGCTACATTCATTTGACAGCTCTAGTTACTAGTTTTCTAAGATTTGATATACAAAGAATATGGTCATCTTAGTAAATATGATGCATTGTTATTGATAAAACTACCCAACAGCATATAAAGTAGTTAAAATTGGCTCCAACCCAACAAACTACACATTAAAATGCTTAAACATTGATGCATCAGTAATAATAATCTATCTTCATGCTATACAGACAGATACTGTTTGACTCCTGTCTCAATCTTCTCATCTAACTCTCAGCAAAAAAGCAAATAAATATCTTTAAAGTGCCTTTATGTTAAGGATTGTGATACTTCTAGGAACACTGAAAACTGTGATTATTTGTAAGAACCTTATTGTGGCAAAACTATAGCACACTTCCTGATTAAATTAGAAAAAGAATTTGCCCTGACTGTGACTAAGAGTCTGGTTTGAATCTCTGCTTGGAGAAAAGTTATTCATCTCCCCTCATAGACCGGCCTGTGTCAGAGTATTTGTAATTATCTGATACCCTGTTAAAACAATGCAGACATAATAGAAATAGCTGAAAAAAACGTCTCACTGATAACATACAGTAAATTATTTTCCTGTCCAAAAAGGACTGGTCTATCACACAAGATTAGTTTTACATCTCTGCCAGACTTCTGATTCCCTCTCGTTCAGCATCAGTGGAGAAATTGAAAACAGAAGCAGTCACAGGACTTTCAGAACTCCCCCTGTACCATGACCACCGGAGGATTAAAATAGATGGGCCATGACTTTGTCTCCTTGGTCACACCATTAGAGCCATGACTGACAGCTTCCTGAGGTGGTTTCCTTTTTTAAATTGAGAGTCATGACTCCAGTCCACCACCTCTAATGTGTTTTTCAGTGAAACACTATTCAGACAGGTAGCTGCAGAGGGAAGATGAATGTTGGTTGTAAAAGAGGACTAACCAGCCAGATTAATTTATTTAAAGCTAAAATACATTCAACAAAGGAAAATACTGTTTGAACACAGGTCAGTTAGAGTGATTTATAGAGATTTAAGGCCAATCTGAAATGTTTCTGACTTTGTTGCTTAGTTCAGGAGGAGTTCTTTAGTTTGTAAGGTTACACAAGATTAAAAGTTAGCTCGACTTTTGTTTTTACATTTATTCCCCTTCTTGATGAGAGTGAGATTAGAAGTTCAATAGTCTACCAATGTCATATCTGTCCAAATAGGAAGCTGGAGGTTAGAGACAGTTAGCTTAGCTTAGTATAAAGACTGGGATCGGGGGAAACAGCCATCCCGGCTCTGACATGAGAGTGGTATCCATCTTCTCTTGTAACTCTCAGCAAAAAAATCATCCACTAAATGTTGAAGTGTTCCTTTAATAGGTGCTACCTCAACCATCTTTCCACCTGGGCTATTTTTTTTCTGTGTCTATGTTGACTGGGTTGAAAAAGGAACCCCACCTAAAGGAATAACATTGATTTTGGAAGCACTGTTTTAAACGCTTTTTGCTTTTGTGAGGGGAAACATGGGTTCGTCTGGAGAGAAATCAGCCCAATGAATCACGAAATGTGCAAACTTTTCCTTAGGCTGGTGAAGATTTAGTTAGGGGAGGAACAGGAAAGATGAACAGCTGGGGATGTTTACTGTGTCTGTAACTCATATTGATGTGTCTCTCCCTGTTAGCACATTGATGAGACATGCCAGATCGCCATGGGCCGTGCAGTTGTACTCTCAAACTGAAGAGAATTGCTTGGCAAGGGACTGGAAACACCCAACATTTGTCACATGGCACAATCCATGGTAAATGGGGGATGAAGAAGAAGGGTGTCCATCTGTGGCACAAGTTATGAAATTCTCTCAACTTGAGAAGAAAAATGTGTTTCTTATCTTCTAATTTAATTTAGATTCAAGATTCAAAGACTTATTTGTTAGACACACAGAGCGTGTGCTGTGAAATGCTTAGTTAAAATCTGCATAGACTGTTCATAAGAATAGACATAGACTGTGCAGAGAATAAGACATTATTTAAATAAGGAACATTATGGAGAACAAATCAAAAAACAAAGAAAATATAGAACCAATAAGCAAAAACAAAGTATGTACAATAAAGAAAATAGTAGAATATAAATAAGCAGTTAAAAAAACGTATATGGAAAACTATGGAGCACGATGTTATTGTTTATTTAACAGAGACAATATACAATACCACACATTAATAACATCAGATATAGCTAAAAGGTCCTTTTCATCTGTTTCAACTGGGTGGGGTCCACCACTAATGCGTAGGTTGGTTTAAAACTGAATCAATCGCTTTTTATGAGCCTGAAAACTGAATATGGGTTCTTGCTCATAACCTCCTGAATGAGAGTTAGGTTTTACCAAGATTTCCCAGCACCTAAGACTACCGCAGCACATGTGAGAAACCATGTGTGCGATGTTTGGCTTTTTAGGTCCAAGCCAGAACCTTGCACGTAGAGATGAACATTAATAGCAGCAACCTAACTTTCCAACCACTGCCTATCACATTTCTTCCATCAAATGTCGCCCCTGTGTAAGGGCAGGTGTGGCTGAAAACCTGTGGTTGAAAAGGAGGACGGCGAAGGGGGGGGGATGAGGCCCTCACATGAGCTGCCCTTAAAACAATAATCCTGCTTTCACCCTGGACTCGACTATTCTTTCCAAGTGATCATATCCTCATCATTCCCATGTCAGCACCATGTGGTTAGAGAAAATAGTCAGAGGCCGCCAGCCCACCTGTATTCAAGATGAAGCACTGAGAGGAAAACAATCAAAATGTAGGCTACCTTTTTAAACCACTGTAACATTTTCTCAGGTTATGATGGACACAGACAAAGAGGGGTGTGTTCATCCTCTCTGACAACCGCTATTATCTTACTATTTACTCAATACACTCCACTTTTCTGTCCAGGCAACCTGCATGAGTCTGGAAAAACAGAGGGAACACCTCCCCCTTCTTTTTTTTTCCCCAGAGGTGGAGGTCTTACTAACGTTACCATGCCGTCTGCCCCAGCTGAATATATTTACTTAGTGTTAGGAGAGTGGCGGCCACAAAAGCAGGAATGTGCCTAAGTGTGACTTGAAAGCGGCTGTTACATTTTAATTTTTAACCTATAAAATAAATACACCGTCGCCCCGCGAGTTTTATGAATGGCCGCATTCATTCCAAAACACGCCCACCAATCAGCAACTAACCCTATGGTAATGCCACGCCCATTTGGAATGTCCAGGCGGCTGTCTGCGCGCTGATTGGTCGGAGGCACGGAGAGGGGCGGGGTCACTCAGCGCCTCTCCAGCGGGTATAAATCAGAGTTTAGCGACTTATCCCGGTAGAAGAGGAAGGGCTGCGGTCCGACAGGAGGCTGAAACTCAGCGTGACACTATTTAAGACTAACAATCGTTCAGTGGATTGTAGCTGGAAGACACTACTTTTATCTTTATTTGTGTTTTTGCTTAAACTGATCATGGCTTTCCTGATCTACCTGACTGTACTGACAACAGCCGTCATCGCACAGGTAAGATGTTGCTCTCCTGACAGACGCCCGGGTAGCTGTGGATGAGCCCAAAGTTTGCTTACAGAAACTCTTTTGAAAGATTAAGATGAGTTTAATGTGTAATCTGTCATGGATAATGCTGTAAAAAAAAAAAAAAAGTGATTAAACTTTGACCTCCAGCATAAACATCCCCTGGTGTAAACAAAACTCGTATGTATTTTTAGAAAAGCTTCCAGACTTTCATCTTCACAGACTTATTCTTCCTGAAGCCAGCATCAGATTAACTGTGATTACTGTTACGACTTCATGCCTGTCAGCCTAAAAAGTGGATACAATACAAAGTTTGGTAAATGGAGTTTGAGTCACTCCAATACTGCTTATATAATAAAAACAGTTCTTCTGAAGTTGGTTGTCCTTCCAAGTAATCAGCATGTCTACTCATGTCTCCTTTTAAAAGCACAGTGACATGTTGATTCCTACAAACTGGAACAAGTTGGCTCTAGTGCTGAGCGATGACTCAAATCACGAGCCAGCAGGGGACTGGGTACAAACTCTGAGCTGTCTAGACACTCAGGGCTGACTGCTGGCCAGTGGCTTGACTTGCTGCAGAGGCATACCGCAGTACTGTGTCTGTGTAAGAATTCAAAATCAGTCACAAACCCCTCTGGAGCGTGAGCGATGAGACAGAATGAAAAACGAATGTACCAAAGATGTTCCTCACAAAAAAGCTGGAACTGGTTGCCATGCTTTTACTGTTCTGTGTCTGAATTTTCCAATCGAGTATTCCACGTGTAACTTCATGGCTCTTTTTCAAATCCTGTGATTTTTGTTGGGGTACGGCTCTGGGGTTTAATTTTCATTTATTTTCTCAGCTGTAGAAAATGCTGCATAACTCATTTCAGATCTTGTCTGACGACATGATTTCCCTCTCTGCTCCTTCCAGGTGACTGCTCGCTGCCCAGCAGTGTGCGAGTGCCCTGTAGAGCCCCTGGTTTGCCCTCCAGGAGTTAGCACTGTGCCAGATAGATGTGGGTGCTGCAAGGTGTGTGCTGCACAGCTCAACCAGGACTGCAGCCCCATTAAGCCTTGCGACCACCACAAAGGGCTGGAGTGTAATTACGGCAACGATGTGACCATGGCCTGGGGTATCTGTCGAGGTGAGAGAGGAGGGAACAGTGTATGCTGGGAGGGAAGGAATTCCCCTAGCTGCCTTCTACAGCTATTTGCACTGCTCCCCTGTTGTGTTGTGATGTGCCATAGAAACCAAAGGTCATGATACCTGTGCAACAGTGTACAAAAGATGTAAAAGGCTGACTGATCCTCCTTTCCATAAAGCCAAAGCCATCACGACTCAGTGATCAAGCAACATGTAACTTTGCACATCCCGGAACAAGACAGGGGGGTATTTTAATGAGTAGTAGATGTTTTATGGCAGCAACAGGGGGTTCAGAGATAAAAATACACTTTCCATCTACACCATGCCGGTGCTGCCCCACAAACTATGAATAGCTGGTTCTTCCATGCTTCGGAGACAAGGAGTCTGACACTTCCTGTCTCCTTATTTCCACTGACCTTAGTCGTCCTCTGTGTGGTTTTGTGTACTGGTGCAGTGCAAAGTCAAAATCAAGAGAAAAATCAGTCACTGGTCTTTTTAGACTTTAAAGCATGTTGTGCAAAAACTGAAAGATGCATGTCTGAGATGCATAAGCCATGGATTGTGCCAGGAATACTGCTGCTGCCCTTTTTTGCAACAGCCAGTTTGTGTATATGACCAATCTGCAGTACATCTCACTGCACTTAATTTGCAGTTTTGTTGAGCTGAGTAAAATGTGCCTTTGCAGCAAAATCAGAGGGACGCACGTGCGAGTACAACGGCAGGATCTACCAGAACGGTGAGAGCTTCCGTGCCGGCTGTAAACACCAGTGTACCTGCATCGATGGCGCTGTTGGCTGCGCTCCTCTCTGTAGCAACAAGCTGCCACCGGCCTCTCAGTCCTGCCCCTACCCACGGCTGGTCAGGATACCCGGGCAGTGCTGCTTCAGTGTGGACTGCCATAAGGGCACCTGGCGGCTCCCACCCAAGCATCAGGTTTGTCTTTTTCATGTAATAGCAAAGGAGTCTCTTCGTATGTGAAGTGGGTGGACACCATGTCAGGAGTCTTATTTTTGATAAGCAAATGCAAGTCACTGAACTTTACACTCTTGACAATAAAAGAGTTGTCTATAAAAAAAAGGGTTGTGGCAAATTTGCAGTAAAGTTTTGAAAATTTGTCACTATTTACATAGACTAGATATTGTTCAATAAGTGCTTTAAGTCATGACAAAGAATATTTTCCCTTTGACCGATTGCCCTGAAGTAACCTCTTGATTATCAGGGGCCATAGTGTGAGTAACACTCTGGAAGACACAAAAGATAAACATGGCCATGGTACAGATGAATCCCCAACAAAAAGCACTGTCTCATCTTATTTTATCTCTTATCACAGGTGCCTCCACCACAACAACACCTGCCCAGACCTCAGCACCATCCTGCACCGCACCAGCCTGAAAATGAGTTGACCAACGAGCTTGCAGACGTCAAGTCCAGCGGCTGGGAGAGTGAACATGGCTACAAACACCTCCCGGGTGAGAGAAAGAGAGACTGAGGGGAATATCTAGTATTTATTGTCACTGCATCGTCACTAAGTTAAAGGCAGAATGCTTCTTTGAACACTTAATGTATGATTTTTGTTGTTTATAACACTTTATTATAGGATTTTGCAATGTAATTAATGTAACAGTAATCATTAATTTAATATAATATAATTGATGGGAATTTCATCAGTTTTGCAGGTGTAAGTATTCCACAAAATTGAAATTTTAAACCTGATGAGGGCACTTGAGGAAAAGTGAGGAGATCTAGGGCAATCCATTCAATAGTAGTTTAGATATTTCAGTCTGGAGCGAAACGGTGGACTGACCATGAGACCGACATTGCCATCCATAGAGCCACGCCGCTAGCACGGCATAAAAGTAAAGAGGAAAGCCTGAAAAAATAAACAGAAAACGAAAATTTTTCTGCTTTTCTATCCTGTAAATCCTTTTGCAACCCCTAAGATTTATCTTGTCACCCCTTGATGGGGTCCAGACCCCCAGGTTGGGAACCAGTGGCCTAACTGATGTGTATGATTTATCTTTTCCTCCCTGCCTTCCACCCGTCTTCATGTCTGCGACGCGCCTCAGTGTGGAGCCATCTGAAGGAGAAGTGTCCAGTCCAGACCACTGACTGGTCCCAGTGCTCCCGAAGCTGTGGGATGGGCGTTTCTTCTCGCATCACCAACAAGAACCCTCAGTGCAAGCTGGAGAGAGAGACGAGAATCTGTACCATACGGCCATGTCACGGCCTGACTGTCCCAGCCAAGGTGAAGTAGACTGAACTTGACTTGAACTGAAGGAGACGGAGACAGACAGAGCATAGGTCGAACGTTCACATACCTGCCGAGATAACTTATCACAACAACTTCTCTCTCACGCAGTAAAACCTAAACGCCTTCTGATAACACTTATCAATAAGGAATTATTTCACCTCTTATCTATCCATGCCTGACTACGCAGGGAAAATACAATACCTGCTCCGCTTCTTTGTCTCCCTCTTAAACTAAACAGCAGAGGATCAAAATGTCAAATCTGTGCTGCGAAGAATGAAAAATGAGATGTTCTGGCCCTGAGTAAATATGCTCTTAGTGCTAAAGCCATCTTTATCCCGAGCTTAAGAACAGGGATTATTTTAGCGGTACTTTCGGGAAGCTCTACATCCAGTGGGTACTGGGCAGTGCTGATTTACTCAGCGGTGTTTTGGTGGCAGGCAGGCGCCTTTTTAAATATAGTCCCCCACCCCCGGCATTCCTGCCAAGCAACTGTCCATAGCTAGGCCCCGTCTGTGTACTGAGTCCAAGGAAGTGGTGTGTCTATATTAATCCTCCATGTTGGACACACACTAAGAGCCCTTTTCTCTGCTCTACTGAGTTAAAATATCTGGTGCCAAGAACGATCATAGGTGTCAGTGTGTTCAACAGAAAAGGACACTCAAAAGTTAAATAAATGTTTGATCACTTTAATCTAAAAATAATCCCTCTCTATCCCTGTTTTGGCATATCAAGTTAAAGTGTGTCTCTCTTAATGTGGAACTAATGAGTTTGAGTTTAAAGCTGCTTAAGTCTGCTGTTGTGTAAAAGGACACGGCAGATTAAAAGTCTAAAGTATTAGATTTTTTTTTTTTGTGCGTGTGAATTTTGCTACTGAAGCCAATTAGGAATAACACTGATTATTATCCAGGCTAATACACTCTTTGATCGTCCAACCACAGAAAGGGAAGTGCTCCCCAGCCCAGAAAGCCTCAGAGCCCATCCGCCTGTCCTACGGAGAATGTGCGAGTGTCCGCCTCTACCGGCCCAACTACTGCGGTGTGTGTACGGACGGACGGTGCTGCTCACCACGCCGCACACGCACTGTACCTGTGACCTTTGTCTGTCCGGATGGCGAGCGTTTCCAGAGGTCGGCCATGTTCATCCAGTCATGTAAATGCAGCGATGACTGCGGCCACCTCAATGAAGTGGCCCTCCCTCCACAGCACTGGATGTATGGAGACACACACAAGTTCATAGACTAGTACTGAGGAGGATTTTTTTTATTTTTTTTTTATTTTAACGTGATGAGGTCAACATTCTTGATGAAGAAAGACAATTCAAGACTAGGGGCCATTTTTTTTCTCATCTGGCTCCCAGTGGGTGAAGACCACAGGCACCTGACTGCCTAACGGCGGGCCGCCTCGGTTTTATTCACAATCCTAAAGGCAACCCTTATTGTAATACTATTGTGTGACCGGAGTGGATTGTACACTTGCCTGCTCCTGTTCAAACAGACGTGGGACCTAAATTAGAGCCCTAAAGCGCCCCTGGACTTCCTCCTCTCTGGAAAGATTGCCGGTTCCAGTGTGGAGGATATTTTTTTCGGATCAGCCTGGGAGAAGAAACACTACAGGAGCAACAAAGCACTTTGTTTAGCACTGGAACTTTGTAACTATAACTATCACAGCAGTGCACAAGGATCACCTCACCTCCAACTATAGCTGCACATACTGTGATAGTGGATGACTCTATATCCCACAATGCACTGACTACTCAGCAACAAGCAAAATAACTTTTGCAGCTTTATGTAGAAAACAATAATAGTATAAAGCAAATTGTGGAGAATACTTTTTTTTTTTTATTTGAACATATGAAATCAGCATCTTATGAACATAAGCACAGATGTGATTGTGCCTTTTTTTTTTTTTTGGCACGCTAACATGACAAGCAATTTAAAAGTGAATTTATATACAGTGATGAATGACAATGTTCCCCTGTAAGAGACTCTTAAATGATAAGGAACACTATCTGGAACTGAAACAAGCGTTCAGCAAGGACTGGACCAATGCCAACTGATTTCTTGTTTGTGCATTAAATGCAGCTTAGAGAAATGTCTTACACAAACCTATATTGGAGAATTTATTTTGGATCGCGCTGTATTCTGTAAATATTTTCTTTACTTGGATCCAAGTTTGTATTATTGTCACATTTATACAGTTGTGTGGATTAAGACACTACAGTGTAGTAGTCACAAGTTTTTGTTGGTCCATCTATGTGATATAATTGGCTGTTGAGCTCAAGTTTCATAAAAGGTTGTATTTTATCTCAACTTGTACAGTTTTAAATTTGACAGCAAGTTCAAAAGAAGCAAACAGTTTGGAAAAATAGTGGCTTGGTCTCCAAACTATGTTGATAGCGCCCTCTGCTTGTGATGATAATTAACTACAGTCAAAAACGACAACACAAGTTTTTTATGATACTGTTGTAGAGTAACTATGTTTAATGTAACATCTGACATGGTTAAATGTTTAAACGTTCAAAATTAAATCCAACACAGTTAAATAAGGTATAAAAAAGTTTATTTCTTCAACCAAAACAATATATCCATGGTTTTAACAAGGAAAACACTAAAACAAGCACCCTGCAAGGACAGGATAAAAAAAAAAAAAAATTTATCATTATGAACGTGCCAACACTTGTGTGAGGGGGACTTTAAAATAAATGTTGAGGGTTTTTTTTTTTTTTTCCTCCACCACAACCTGGCAACACCAAGGGTCACACACCATCTTCACTGGAAAAACACTTCAGACTCATCTGGACTGTTCAACTGCAAAAAGAAAAAGGAAAGATGTGAGATTATACACAGGCTATCAAATGGGATGCCACAGATCAGTGTATACATATAGTAATGCTTTCTCTTCGTATCATTCCATGTGTGTTAACAACCAGGTTAAGTCAGTGTTTTGCCTCCAGTGGTTTGGATATTCATTGTATAGGTTGACATGCACACTAATATCCTAATGTGTAATCATAAGGTTGACCAGATTTTTTGGACGCTGAAAAAGCAATTTAATCTTTTTCAGACCCCACTGAGTTATCCAAACAGTTTAGGATGAACACACTTTGATTTCGAGTAACAAGATGAAAGAAACAGGCCTTAATGCTTCCACCATGATAACAGTGAAGATAAGATGTATACTTGTATAAACAGAGGACTGGGTTACCTGAGAAACGTGTTAAATACCAGGGTACTTGTGCTTATATCATCTGGCTAAGTGCAAGACAGCTTGTGAGCAACAACAAAACTTACTGTAGGAGGAGATATCAATCTCCTCTGGTAGCTCTGCTACGTTGACTTCGAAGCGGTCTTGGACCTCATTCAGGGTCTTAGCGTCGGCCTCATCTGACACAAAGGTGACAGCCAGGCCTTTGGTTCCAAACCTGCCAGCACGGGCCACCTGAGGTAGAGAGTAAGAAGTTAGGGTGCAAAACAGACTCAGCTTGAAATAAAAACAAGAAAACAAAAATACCACCAACTTTATATTATCAAGGACAAACATAAAAGTTGTCAATTATTTCTGACACAGGTCCATGTGTTTTTTTTACAGATCTCATTTATAAACAAATCAAGAGTGCTGTGGTTACTTTGGTACAAGCTACAGCCCTCTATATATCTCTGATAAAGATTTTATAAAAGTATATTATAGCTGAACTGACTCTGTGAAGGTATGTGTCAGAATCCTCTGGCATGTCGTAGTTGAAGACGATGTTGACTCGCTCAATGTCCATGCCACGGCCAAACAGGTTGGTCGCAACCAGGATCCGCCGCTGGAAGTCTTTGAACTGCTGGTACCGGGATAACCTGGAAGGTGGGATGAGCAACAACAAGAAAAGGAATAAATAAGATAATATTCCTAAAGGAGGGACACTACATACATAAACTGCCAACCTCTCAAATTATCTAATTTTCTACATAAATTCCTCACCAGTTAATTAGACTTTGTATTTACAATTTAATGTTAAATTTAAAAGTAGTAACTCTAGCCTTAAAACTAATTACACTGCAGTGATGTGCTGTTTTCTTTCAGTTTTTTTATGCTCAAGATATTGAAACTAGGAAAACTACTGCTGAATTCAAAGTGTGCAAAAAAAAAAAAAAAGACCTACCGCTCCTCCTGTGCCATACCCCTGTGGATGGCGATGGCAGGGAAATTCTGCTCCACCAGCAGCTGGGACAGAGCCACACAGCGAT
This sequence comes from Lateolabrax maculatus, assembly GCA_031216445.1. Classification (NCBI taxonomy): domain Eukaryota; kingdom Metazoa; phylum Chordata; class Actinopteri; order Acropomatiformes; family Lateolabracidae; genus Lateolabrax; species Lateolabrax maculatus. The sequence goes on from CM062204.1 coordinate 17,618,067, forward strand.
GCACTGACTTAACAAAGATCACCACCTAACAGGACCCAAAAGAAAAGGCTTTAGACAAAACTTTAACGTAATCAGTTATTAGTAGAAGAACAAGGCTGCAAATTCATATTTCGGAATATTACGCCCTTTCACAAAGACTTAAAATACTATAATGAATATGAACATAACTGATTCTGATTCAGTGGTTTATAAATGAGTGCCAGCTATACCTGGTTGAACTCGAGCACATCGAGCAGGTCGAACAGCTTTCGGTTCTTCTCACTGTCCTTCAACTTGCAGTAATACTGCTGTAGACCATGGAGTGTCAGCTTGGTCTCATCATCCACAAACACTTCCATGGGCTGCACAGCAAGAGAAAGAAGCCAAACATTAGTCACTCACACACCTTTACAGACCACATCAGAAATGTAATGAGCATGAAACAAGAAAACATGTTGCATACACAAACAACGTGGTAAGGACCATAAAGTGAGAAAAAAAAAAACATTTAACATATTAAGAAAACCACTTGGTCAGAGAAGTCAGAAAACTATAGTCAGAAGTTCCCAATTGTTCACGTTTTTCTGAGCTCTACATGTAACAAGTGTTCAACAAATTTTTCACCATGTTTTGACAAATGAACTGTGCCTGGTGGCTCACTGAATCTGTTCTCCAAGATTGCAGCAGAGCCAGGAGGACATACTTTCCTGACAGAGCCAAAACTGCCAAGGAAGATCACTCTGCCCTCCAGATACGGCCACTTGTGACACTGACAGTCACAAGTGGGCAAAGCTAAGAGGGACTTCGCAACAAACACTGAACAACCGAAACTAACTCACTTGTTGATTACACATAATAACAACAACAGAGAATCTTACTGCCCTTATGGATAGGACATTGATAAATAGCTAAATAATAAAAATAAATTAGAAAACAATGTGTTGACATGTGGCTGAAAGAAGCAGTCGGTTCAATCTGATAAATTAGTAAATGTTGATAACTCACATCCTGCATGAACTTGCGGCAGACAGGGCGGATCTCCTTGCTTAGCGTTGCACTGAACATCATAACCTGCTTCTCATGGGGCGTCAGCCTAAAGATTTCCTGAACGTCACGCCTCATGTCTGTCAGAAAAAAACATTACATAAATTGCATTTTGATTCTTGGATTCTTTTTTGTATACATAAATAGATTTAAACCTGCGCAATCTCTCTAAAAATCAGATAGCAATTTCCTATTTTCAAATAAACAATACAGCAGATTCACTATTAGATCACAGTGTGATTATATCACCCACTAGCCTCCCCGGTCTAGATACCGAACCCAGTTCTTCACCGAAGCTACTTGTTTAATATTCCACCATACAACACTTCTGTTCCTCTTAACTCACCCAGCTGCTCCAGCATCTTATCACACTCATCAAGCACAAAGTGTTTGATGTTCTTCACACTGAGGGTCTTGTTGCGGATGAGGGCCAAGGTACGCCCTGGAGTTCCTACGACAATGTGGGGGCAGTTCTTCTTCAGGACTTCCTCATCCTTCTTGATGGCCATGCCACCAAAGAACACTGACACCTTGACAGTGGGCATGTACTTGGAGAAGCGCTCGTACTCTTTGCTGATCTGGAAGGCCAACTCCCGCGTGTGGCACATTACAAGGACAGACACCTGGTATACAGGGAATGAGGACATAAGTCTTATTAACTGCATCTTGACATTACTTCTGCAAATCACAAAAAATGGTCACATACAAACAAGCCTACTTGGTTTATAGGCACTTGGCTTCTGTAATCTTAGACAGGTCTGTCAGAAGTGTTTTGTATACAATGAAGCAAACACTGAATTTGGTGAGTGAGCTGATTCCTAGTGCTGCTAAACCAGGTGAACAGGCTGTATCTTTCAAACACGCCACAGCTATCTTTATAGGCTACTTATATTTTATTGTCAATTTTGTATTTTATACTTACTTCTCGGCTTATATTTCTTATATTTTTATGTCCATTGCTGCACCAATATTCCAAGTCAAATTCCTTGTTATTGAAAACCTACGTGGCAATAAATCGAATTCTGATTCACTTCTACCTGTCTTCTAGTCAAACTCAAAAAAATGACTTGTAAGCATATAAGTTATTTTTGACAAGATTCTTTTATATAACGTGAATCAATTGTATGAGAGGCTTTGCTCTCCACTCGCTCCAAAACGTCTGCATATGTGGTTCCATAAACATGATCAGCATGTACTGTCAAGTTTTAGCTCCCAAATACCAACTTTGTGTAGAGCCATGGCATATGTAATTCTTAAACTGAATCAATTGAACTAATGATTATGCATGAGGCCTCAGGTGTGAGAACTAAGCACATAACAGACATCTACCAACATCTTACAGCTACAGAAAAAGTGACCCAGAGGAGGTAATAAACACCACTTAGTGTACAAAACTATCAATAATGACACTTTGGCACGAGTGACAAGCAAAAACAAATTAAGACCAACTCACCTGACCATCCACAGGTTCTATCTGCTGCAGGGTGGCCAGTACAAACACTGCTGTCTTCCCCATACCAGACTTGGCCTGACACAGGATGTCCATGCCCAGGATAGCTTGGGGAATACACTCATGTTGGACTGCAAAGACAAACAAATGGCAATTATATGGGAATGAAGTTTTCAAAAACACCTGCTGAGTAATTCATATAATCAGGATATTATGAAAAACAAATGAAATAGTAGTTTGTTTGGAGGTGCAGACATCCTAAAATTGCTATTCACCTTCTGAGGGATGCTCAAACCCACAGTCTACGATGGCACGGAGGAGCTCTGGTTTGAGGAGAAAGTCTCTGAAGCCTGAGCTGTGGATGGAGACATAGGACCCCTTCACCTCCTTCTTGTTTGCTGGGGTCCCACTCTCGGGGGCTCCTTGGGGCTCCTCGTCTTCCTCATAGTCCAGAAGTTCACTATCAACGTCATTCTCTGCCATCTGCATGGACAGAATGTAAATTTATGCCTCACAGCTTTTCTTAAACAACAGACTGTGTCAAAGACCCAATTAAATGAAAATTGGTGGTCTTACAACTGAAGTAGAAATAGTGAGATTAATAAATATAATCAGAAATATTCGAACACCTGGTAATATCATGATAGGTCAGAACTACTACACATGAATTAATATATGAGTAGACTGTTGTAAATTCGCTGGAATTATCAGAAACAAACGTGGACACTATCTTGATGCCACAATTATCAGAAACCTAATCAGCTGTCTGGACGATCAGCTCCGTCAGCGGCAAGGTCCGTCCGCCTGACGGCAGCAGGCCGCGGCCGCAGCGCGATGAACGAACGAATGAATGAATGAATGAATGAATGAATGCACTGTTTGGAGGACGAGGCCGACATTTAAAAAACCTCCGTGTGTACACCCCTAAAACCGAGCAGCGGGACACACGAGAGCCGTGTCGCCCTCGCCGCCCTCCTGCAGCCGACCGGCCGCTGAGGGCGAGCAAACAATGGACCGGCTAGCTAGCGAGCTAGCAGCTAACAGACGAACGCGACTCACGACTTCCTTTAAACTAAACATCTGAGCCGCATCGCCGACCTCTCTCACGTCGCGCCATTGCTCGTGTGGTGTTTTATAACGGGGGATCGGTCCGAAAGGGCTCGCTATACCCGGACAGACGGAGATAATTGGTTAACTCGGAGCGAGGCTAATTCTAACGCGGCTTGCACGTCGGCTACCGAGGCAAAACTTTAGCAACTGCGACACAAAATCTCTCTCTAATAATAAACAGTTAAATGTGTCCGGAGACCGGCGGGCTGTGAGTGTGTGTGAGTGTGTGAGTGTGTGTGTGATGGAGGAAGCGTCGTTACCTTGCTGTGGTGTTGCTCGTGCTGCCGGTGTCGGTGCGCGTGATTCTGGAGAACTAACGAGTGATCGCTGCACACACGCGCGGTGCCTTCAGGTGCATCACGGGGGGGGGAAAGCCTGGGCTTTTCGACGCGCTGCGACACCGAGGGCGGTAAAAAAAAAAAAAAAAAGATCGTCTCGAGATGTGTTTGCTCGATAACAACAAAATGAAATCCCGCAACAAACGAGTTGGACGCTGTTGTTTTATTTTATATACCATATCGTGCTTTGAGCAGTAGTTTTGTCAATACGACTAAGAAATAACAACTATACATAATTAAATAAATCATTTTAACATTTTGATAGCAAGGCTTTGGGGTTCTCCGCAACGTCAACTTAGTCATGGGCAGCTCTGGAGACATACATGTCCACGTTTCTTTTATTTCATTGTGCTGTTAGATGGTCTAGTCCAATTTCTTTTATAATCTTTGTTTTGTCAGAATTACGTTTTTTTGTTACAACACTTGAAGGCATCGGTCGCCAGACAGCAGCGCCTGCGCAGACAGAACGACGTTCAGTTTTCCAGGGCTGTGATTGGTCAGAATCATAGAGGTCAGGCTCAGAGCTGTAATAATCAATTACTTATTCATGGGGGTTATTATTTTATTCTTCCTGATTTTTTATGTACTACTACTATTGTGCTATGACTTTATACGATATAAAATAGTTAATCTATAAGTATCTGTATGATATCTCCAATGCAGCGTTAAGCATTTGCATAGTTTGCTTGTCGCGATACCTGGGGAGCTGCAGAAACTAATTTGTCCACGTGATGGCAATAAAGTAATCACATTTGTCCAGATGACAGATGGCAAAGTATGTACTTCAAAGCATGCTCATGTTTGTTGTGTGGGGTCTGAGTACAAAGGCTGAGAACATCCCTCAAGGCCTGCCTGTGGTAAAAAAAAAAAAAAAAGAATAAGTATAAGGATTTAATCAGAACAGGATTAAAAGATACTCTCTTACCAAATTACTATCTTCGTTTCTCCCACTGTGAAAGGTCACACGATCAAATTTCTATTTACTATTCAAATTCAGCCCAAATCTATATATAAAAAAAAGGTTTTTGCACCTACTGGCAACACTGCAACACTGTTGCCAGTAAGTTATTGTAATTCAAATTTACAGTACTATAACCATATTTTACTTTTACAGTAACTAAGTCTTATAGTGATTGTAAATTACTGTAATGTAACCATAAAGAAATCTAGCTTAACTGTACAGTACTGTGATCACATTTATTTATTAAATAAGTATTTAATTTCAGATTTTATAAACAGTATAAATGGTATTTATATCACTTAGATCCTACATAAGTATTGCTATTCAATCCACACAGACCCAATTATTGCAAAATATCACATTACTTATTTAAAACATTGCAAGGGCTTAAGGCATTTTCAACATAAATGTGTTAATACAGAAATTAATTTAAAACATTCTTATTTTAAATGATGTAACTTTCAAAATGCATTTAAAATAACACGTTTAAAGTAACACAATGTGCATCAACTTACATGTACAACATTCATTTAAGTTATTCAAAGAACACACATTTGTATTTCAAACAGTACTGTAGAAAATTGTTTGTAGACGGCAGTCAGTGTGCCCTCAGTTTGGAGATGCTGGCAGAAGCTTCCTTCTCCAAGCTCGTGGCCGGCCAACCGCCATCTACTGTAGGTAATACACTGACTATGGATAAGTACCTCATACGACCCCACTTCAAAAATTCATAACTATCCCTTTAAGAGGAGTTACTGAAACAGTACACTGACATGAAAACCTTAAGGTCCCTGATCACTGATGCAATACACTACTATAACAGTGGTCAATCAAACTTGGACACATTTTCAATGTGTGGCAGATACAGATAAAAGAGAACAAACTGATCCTTTTTCTCAGGGTGTAAAAAAAAATGTATTATTAATGCAGTGACAGTGGTAGAATGTAACATGTACATTGGTACTGTAAAATTTTGAAGTACTTTAAAGCCTCTTTATAGGCTACTTCTACTCCACTACAGCATATAGGGAAACATTGTTATTTTTACTCCACTACATTTATTTGTCAGCTACTTTACAAAGTAAGATTTATATCTTCTTATAAAATGCCATGGATTGTTATAGGATTAACTAAAATTGGACATTCATTATTTATTTTTATTTTTTTTTCCAATGAAATTACCCTGAAAACGACCGAATACAGGCCTTCGAAGTTATTGCTAGTATAGGCCTTATCAATCACAAAACCCGAGGTTAACTGAAACTGTTACATAAAACATTTTAGTCACAATTAATGAATCATTTAGCTTCCTCTCACAGATAAACTCCTGTACATCCGTTACAGCAGACACCGCTGTATGACACCTGCGGGCCCCGCCTTCCCGCAGAATAAAACTCCACGCTGATTGGCTCCCTTCGCGGGCCCTTCCAAAGGGATCCCGCCGTCCCAGCGAGCCCATTGGTCCGCTCGCTGCCAGTCACACCTCGTCCTGCCACCCGATTGGCGCGCCCCTCCTCGTGCTCAGCGGCAGCCACGGCGCAGCCAGCCATTCCGTGTGATTTACCCCGCGATGACTGATGCCGCCGCCGCCGCCGCCGCCACATCCCCGCTGAACCGGAGCCCTCGCCGCTCGGCTGCCGCGGCCATTTCAGCGGATCTCCGCAGAAACACCCCGCTCCTCTGACTCCGCTCCCGCACGCGAGCCTTCCCCGCGTGCGAGGGAGCTCGCGGGCAGCTGTGCGCCTCCCGGTTGATCTGCGGGCAGGAGGATGGCACCGAGCCGGACGCTCTCCCAGCGTTTGTCCTCGGCGGTCTGTTAAGGTTTTAATTAGCTGATCACGTTTCGACGCTCGCCCGGGACCGGCGCCGCTCTGATTATGGCCAGGGAGTCCAGGTAAGCAATTTTGAGGTTTTTATTTGTTCATTTTAGGTGTTTTTTATTATTATTATTATTATTATTATTATTATTATTATTATTTTTAAACGGAATATCAAGTGTTATCGCGCGGGAGCCTACCGCCGGGCCCCGGAGCTTATTACAGTTTGTGTCAATTCAACATAGCGACCCGGGCCCGCGCAGCTCGGTGAGCCCCGGCGGCGGCGGCGGCGGCTTCCTCCGTCCGTCGCCCGTGTAAAACTCCCACCGTGCAGCGCGTCTGCCGGCGGAGACGCGGCCCATTCATTCGCCGCGTCCGCGTCCCTCATTTCGGTGCCGTTACACAACCGCGTCGTCGCAAAAGCGGGGAGAGGAAGAGGAGGAGGAGGAGGAGGAGGAGGAGGATGAGGATGATGATGTGTCAATTTTTGGCCACAGCTGTTGATCCCGGCCCGAGATCCGCGAGTCGGCTGCGGAGCGCGCAGGGCCTGTTGTGTTTTTTTTTTTTTTTTTTTTTTTGTCGAGGCATCCTTCGGGCAGGCCGGGATAATGAGCTGTCACGTCCAAACCAAGCCAGTCAACGGGATTACGGGCTCCTCGAGTACGAAACCCGCAGGACAAAGGACCGAAGGAGACGCCGTCGTCTTCAGTGGATGGCTGCTGCTGCTGGTTCTGTGTCCAGCTGTGTGTCTCTGGCCAGATGTTTGTCGAACTGCCCTCATGAACCACCGTAACCCCACCTGCCCGTTTCACTGGTCCCACTGGATGTAATTGTCATTTAAGTCAGCGGGGGTTCAGCGTTGTTTCAGCTGTATCCATCTAATCAGGGAGTGATTTACTGGTAATCCCTTTAAATGTGCTTAAATAGGCCTGTAAGAGAGGAAAAACCAGCACTACTCTAAACACAGAGGGACCAGGACTAAGAAAGCACTGAATAAAATGACTCTGGGCTTTAAATCTAGGCCAGGCATGTATCATTTAACCTCCCAAGTGGAATAAAAAGTAAGGAACTGACATAGTTTTTTTGGGGTAGGATGTTGAAGGATTAAGAATACCGCTGACTAGTCACACTACTACTCACAAAATGGAAGAGCTACCTCAGGCACTCATCAGTTTTTTTTTTTTTTTTTTCAAGAGTGGGGAACTATTCAAGGAATTAATTATCTTATGTGTTGATTGTAATTAGGGCCCCATGACTGAGGGCATGTACCAGTGAGTAATGGCTTCATCATAGCGTCATATGAGATACAATGCGATTACTCTCAGGCTTATCTGTGAAATCCACTCAACATTTCTCACACATTTCGCCGTCAAGGAAACAGGTATCTGATTCTCACATCCTGGTGACCTTGTTTTCTCTTTTTTTAATTGCTGCAGCCTCAAAACTTTATCTGATCCCACGATCACATGCACACGCACACAAAAGCTCGCGTCGTGCATCTGCGGCACATGAGCACACCCCAGCTTATCCCAGCCAACCTTTTCCTGCGAACTCGCTGCTGCCGCCACGTTATTCGTCTGTGTGACGTGTGTGTGGTAAGCTAATAAGCTCTGGACGCTGTCATCAGGATAAGCAGCCTCTGAGTTGTATGTACACTCGTGTGTATGTGCGTGTATTTGAGTCTGTGCATGCGTGTGTGTGTGTGTGTGTGTGTGTGTGTGTGTGGCCTCCAGCAAGAACAGTAGGAGGGATATCATCTCGCAGCTTTCTGCCTGCTGCCGTCCAGGTTTGTTATTGTCTGCGACTGTGTTTGATTGTAGAACGAGACAAACAGGAGCCACATGTCCAGCTCATAACAAGGAGGGGCTGATTGATAACCGCCATGCCTAAATCAAGATTAACCTTTGATAAATTGTGCAAATAAGGGTGACGCTACGTAATTTTCCTGAGTTTACAATGGTATCTAACTGCCACTCCACTGGTGGCTTAATCCTGCAAGAAAAACCTCCGATTAATTAGGCATTATGACTTTGTAATGAACCTGTATTTGTCAGTGCAGCAGACAATCATTATCACATGGAGTGCTGCTATTAGTTATGCGCAACTATTTAAATGCAACGCTGTTTTCCAACTCGAAGGTAATGTTGCTTGAACACCTCAACGACTGTATCTCACTGATAAAACCTTCAGTCTCATGTTGTTACTCAGCAGGCTGAGTTGTTTTGCCCTCAGATGCTCTTTTTGGTCCAGTGGCCACCAGAAGTGAAACCTTTCCTCACAGTATAAAGCTGAGCTTTATTAATTGATGACGTTAATGTATGTGTTCCCTGGTGGTGGCTGGCTGGCGACTTGACTTGGGTACAGTCTATGACGAAGTACAACACTATGAAAAAATATAGGGCTACAACTAACAATTGTTTTCCGTATTGTTTAATATGCTGTTTATTTTCTCAATTAAGTGATCATATGTTGGGTTCATAAAACGTCCCGGAGCCCAAGGTGACGTCTTCAAATATATGGTGTTGTGCGACCAACAGTCCAAAAACTGAAGATATTCAGTTTACTATCACAGAAGACTAAGGAAACCAGCAAATATTCACAGCTGGAGAAGCTGGAACCAGACAATATTTGGCATTTTTGCCTAAAACAATTAATCAGTTATCAAAATAGTCGCCGATTACTGTTCTGTTGATCAACTAAGCGATCCATTGACTCATTGTTTCAGCTGTAAAATACTAAGAGCTGGAAGATCATGCCTTTGAACACCAAATTTCTCTACACCAAGTTTTTACTGTTTAAAAGGTTGATATTTAAAACTAAATGTTGTCCCTCTAAAGCCTTAAGTATCATCTGTCCCGGCTCGTGCTTGTCTCACTGGCAGGCTTGTTGGTTGACTGTTTTGGCGCTGGCCGGGCCTGTGAGCACGGCTCTGCGCTCTGTCTCGTTTGCTGACACATGGAAACAGGGAGCAGCTTGATGACCTGGCTGCTGCGGTTCAAGCTCACTACAACTGCAGCTCTCCTCTCTCTACTCTATTGTTCTCGTGGGCTGCAGATTTTACCCTGCCAGAATCGTGATCTCGTTTTTAGACTGCTGCATGTTCGAGTTATACCAACATGCAAATGATGTTAAAATAATGAGGCAGAAATATGTATAGGGCCATTAGAAATGCTGTAGAGGAACTCTCATTTGAGCTCTACTCTGAATATGTCTTTCCTTTCCATTTATTCGCCTGTTTCAATTGTAATTTGATCAGTCTCTTGGCCCAACATTGTTACCTTAGACAGTGGTGGAAGAGGTACTCAGATCCTTAAGTTAAAGCAACATACCAGTACAACAGTTTAAAACTAATAGATAATAAAAGTAAAAAGCTTTGCATTTTAAAATCTTACTTAAGTAAAAGCACAGATGTATTATCAGCCAAATGTAAACATATGTACTAAAATTGGATAATTTTACCTCTTTGGGCCTCAAACAGTTGTTTAAAAGAAACTATCTCTCTTTGGTGGAACCGCTAACAACTCACAGACATCTGAAACGTGACAAGGAGCCCCAGCTAGACACTGATTTTTAAAGGGGTCAGCACCAAAACAGTTGGGAACCACTGGTTTAACCTGTAACAATGCGTAATCGGATTTTATTATTTATCAAATGTTTTTTTTATTCATAATGTTAATCCAAAAAGTAACTAGTAACTGAAGCTGTCAGATAAATGTAGTGGAGTAAAAAATGTTCCATAAAATGGATATACTCAAGTAAAGTCCAAGTACATTCCACCACTCTCCTTAGGTAAACCGAGTGGTTATTACTAAACAGCATTACTAACATGCTTATCGCTTTAATTACCACTATCCCTGTGATTTCTGAAGTAATCAGATACAAACACTCTGCTTCTCTGTACCAAGCATTTCATCAGCTAAGTCAAGGTATCATTATTGTTGAAAATGAACATGAGGAAATGATTTACTGCAGGATGAATCTGTGGGAGTATGATTAACAACACAGGCGTGTTACTGAGTGAGAGACTGAGGCATTTTGAAACCTGTGTTGTCACACTGGGCTGGTGATGCTTCTTTTGCACAATCAACCAGTAATGTGATGCGTCCTGCCTGTTAATGATCATCATCAGTGTGCCTGTGCCTTGGAGTAAACAATGTACAAGTAAAAAGGTTTTTTGCAACTCAAATTGGGTGGGAAATTATGTCCTCAGATTTGTTTATTCACAAAGGATGTTTCCTTTCGTACTTATAGATGCAGAATGAATAAGGGCTATAAATCCTGTTTTACCTCAAATGTGGAGCAACAAACTGATCCAAGCTCCTAGAGCGTACTCTTTGTGAACACTTCCCCGGATTATTTTACTAGCAGGACAGTTTGATTAGTATTCTCACTTCCCCAGGAGGCTTTAGGTAGTTATGAAATACAAGAAAACAAGCTTGCAAAAGAAAATCAAATGAATCTAATTTAAAAGTGTTTGCCTGTTTCCTCCTCTCACGGCCATTTCTAAGACAAACAACAGATGTTTGTAATCAGAACTGGTGATAAAACAGGAGCTACTGATCAGTGTTTGTGACGGCGCTGCTGGGAAAGTATGAAATTAAAAGTTAATAAAATTAATGGAGCAGGAAAACTGATGTCAGTCATTGCTTCAGCATCACACTAAGCAGGGGCTGTGTGCCTGTGGTAGCGCCCAGTTTGTTGCAGTTATCCCCCATGGCACGCTCATGTAATCCAGTTTTGAGATTAGTGCTTGATTTGTGGACGTTGCAGTCTGTTTTATCATACATTTTTTCAGTTATAAAATATTAAATAATCTGAGCAGTATTAGTACTAATGCATGAGTGGTAGAAAAGAGCAAAATAGTCAAGTAATTGATGGGTTGTGGGGCTATTTCGAGACAGTTTCCTCTCTCATAAGCTCTCAGGGGAACCGAATCATCTAGAGAGTGATACTAACTAAATTTAGAGCAGGAAAGCATTAGTCATATAAAGTGAACATGGTCAGTCGATTTAGGGATCCTGAAGTCTGGAAAACATTCATTGTCTGTGTCGCTTCGATTGCCCTAAATGTGTCTCCTCCTCTTTCAGGCTTAATGTCACACTAAGTTCTTATTGGACAAAGAAAAAAGCATTTGCTGCACAGCACGAATGTAAGAGAGTTACCAATTACATCTAAACAATCTATAAAGTGCAGTTGATGCACGGGGGCTGTTTGTAGAACAGGCAGTAATGATGAAGCTGGAAGGCTGATGTTCTCAGGGTTAATAAGTAGCCATTCCCAGTACACAGACATGAACAGACTCACTGTAAGCAGTACTCAGATTTACTTAAGTAAAAGTATCACAATATAAAAATACTCCTTTAGACGTAAGAGGCCCCAGAGGGAGCTGCGCAAAGTCTGATAAATGTCCTCAGGTGATGTCACTTGAGTCAGCGTCGGTTGGCTCCGCATCTCTGCTTGAGCTTAGCAACCCCACGCTACATCAGCCACTACTACCATAACACCCCCAAGTCTGTCACCAGTAGAGTTGCATTGTGGGTAATGTAGGCACCAGGTTTTGACATGGAAGAAGAATGTGTGGTATAAAAAAGACGATAAATCTGGTTCTGTCAAATACTCTTTTAAGTGAAAGCACAAAATTACTAGCAGCAAAATGTGAAAGTACACATTATGCAGCATCGGCTCTTGTCAGTTTTATTGTGTTGGATCATAATTGCATCGATATTCAAGTGGAACTTTTAATGTTATAGTTGGTCAAGGTGAGCCTCATTTAAACTGTGATGTACTCAAAGTGTTAATAGGGTCGTTTAATTTATAACAAAGAATCATAATTTATAAAAAGATGTTATGTATGTAAAATCTTAATCTGAAAAGCAACCAATAACTACAGCTGTTCAATAAATAGTAAAAAGTGCAGAAATTAGTAGAATTATGAAGTACCACAAATAAATACTCAAGTAAAGTACAAGCACCTCAAAATTGTACATATGTACAGTACTTGAGTAGATGTTTCTTAGTTACTTAACACCACTGTCACACAGATGCTGCTAAGTCATTTAAAGGCCTATGTTCATAACACACAAATTGATTTGGTATCTGCTTTACACACCATTGCGCTTGTGCACTTAATCTGGAGTGTGATTAACTTGTCAATATGTGCTGTGAGGACTAATTCCATGCACTGGTTTAGCTAATCGAGTCATTTTGCTTCCAGTTATGGCTTTCAACAAATGGTGAGCTTTGAGCAGCAACATCAGAAAAAAACACATACCTCTTTTACAATGGGACGCTTTGAGCAACATGGAGCCCAACAGCAGTCACATGGACAGTGGATCCAGTAGATGAATAGCGTGGAAATGAACAGTCCACGTGTCCGTAACCAAACATGAGATCATGAGTTGGAACAACGGCGAGGTTAGCAGCTACGGATTAACTAGGGGGTCGCCCTTAATGTCAGGGCTGGAAGGCCCCGAGGGCCAAACACACACATAGAAAGAGGGGAGGAGGAGAAGAGGGAGAGGGTGACACATCAGCAAGGTCAGGACTCGTATGAAAACTAGCTGATTTTTCTGTTTTTCTTTCATAAAATGCCGGTCGGGTTGTTTTATATTTGTGCTTCTATGCTTTATGGCCCTTTGGGAAAATAATTTCAGCCTCAGAATGGCTGTGATAACATGCAATATTACTGTATTTCTCTGCTTTTTTTTCAGATGGGAAAACATATACGGATCTGTTATTAATGGGTTTTATGAACAGATCAAAGGGGGTATCTGATCTTATTTTAATTGCCCCATGTCGGCTCAATGTCGTCAAGCCCAGATGGAGACACATCCTGCACAAAGGTTTGCATGCAAACCACGGATACAACATTAAAAACTTGGAGGGGCAAAGGAGACGTGGGTTCATGTTGGATAACTGGAGGTGGTGTGTGTGTGTGTGTGTGTGTGTGCATGTGTGTGTGTGTGTGAGAGAAGGGGGGTCAGAAGAGGAAACAATAGCGCTGTCTGTTTCTGTAGACGGAGCTCGGAGGGGATGCGTTCAGACGCAGACTTCACACAATAGCATAACTGTGCATGGTGATATCAGTCAAAGAGAGACTAAACATAAACAAAAACAACAAAAATAAAATTGTGCATACATCAATCACACAGCAGGATTCATACACAGGTCACAGACTAACTGAGCCCATATATGGCAACATACACAGATACTGAGGTGGAACGTTAGGGATGTAAACATGGACACACCAAACAAGGAGACATGTCAGTGCACATCCTAAACACTCTAAACATGTTTGGAAACACACATTTAAATGGATTACAATGAAAGCCCCCCCCAACCCGCCTTTATCTCTCTAGTCCTCTGCAGTGTCTCCCAAGTACACAATGACATTAGAGCGAGCCTGCTGTCATATACAGAGCAACAGCCGAGCTCAGAAAATCAGGCTTGTTTTGCTTTGTCAGAGACCTTCACAGTGTCCTTCCATTAACCAGTGTGTGTGTGTGTGTGTGTGTGTGTGTGTGTGTGTGTGTGAAATTCTCCCACTTCAGTACCACTCTGCTGCATGACTCACACCTTTTACAGTGTGGCCTGACCACAGTGACACAGCTGAATAGCCCTCTGTAGTGCAGAAACCTCTCTGAAGCTCCTCTTCTTGTGCTCCGTCGTTGCCGACAGGCTGATGCTTGAGATGTTTTATTGGCACTTGTGTTTTTTAAATGCAGTTCATCAACCAGATATAATTTTGTCCAGTTTCCTGTCCCACCCGAATCCCATTTGCTTTGCACCAACAGTGTGGTGGCTTTAAGAAAAGTGGGAATAGGATTTGCTTTTTTGCTATTTTGCAATAAATTGTTGTACTGTTCAAAACCTGCAAGGCTGTGTGGTTCTCTCAGTTAACCATGTAATATAGATGCAAGCTCCTGGTGGGAATTCCTGTATTAGTCAGTGGTCTGTGCAGCTAGCTAAGCTGGGAGTTGGTGTGCTTAGGGAACATTTTGCCATAAATCACAACTCTCAGGCCTCTTCTCTCTTCTCCCAGTCCAAGTGGTACCACCTTCAACGTAGCTCTATAAATAAAGTAACCAGTTGGAGGGAGGCCATTATGTTATTGATTTTAAAGTTAAGATGTAAGGTTCGGTGTAAATGGTTTGGCTGTGTGTTGGGAGTGATACACAGCTTGGCAGAAACAGCTACCTGAGGAGTTTGATTGGATTTCATCTGGAGTCAATCGATGCATTAAAGTGCTATGATTAGTAAAACTGACAAGCATTCATTCGGTTTGAATTTTTCTTTTTTTTTCGCTGAAATATTGCGAATTATTACCACAAATTCTGGATAGATTATGAGACGATGGCTGTGACAGCTCAGTGAAAAAAAGTCAGCCTAAATCCTAATGGAGGATCACCAGTAGAGAGTCCCCCAACAATAATTTAAACTCATCAGGTCAGATGAAGCAGCAGTGAGTGAGGGCTGTGTCTCAACACCATTATATGTATGTTTCTCTCTCTTGTGCCTTTGATTTGAAGTACCACAGACCAGCCAGGTCGGTGAACATGAGCCTGTTGTATTCAGCTTTGTCCACTCATTGACATGTTTCTGGGTATTGAGATCAAGGTGCTAACATCCATAAGTGTCTAGCACAGTTATATATAGTCTCACTGCTGAGATAGAGGTGCATATGTGACTGACGAGGCAGATGCATCCCTGCCTGAGGCTCACCCATCTGCCAGATGAATTTAATCTTAAAAGAAAAGGCAGACTGACATGGTCAGTCCTGTGATTATCGCAGTAAATTCAGCTGCAGAGAGGGAGTTTAGTTTTACCAGATTAACTAACTGTATCGGGGATTATCTGTTCTATCATTAGCTTATGTTGGTGGTGGATGTCGGTTGATATAAAAAGGACGTTATTTCAGCCGTTTTACAAATGTGATTTGGCCTTATTGGCTTGTTAATGGCTCTTTTGATTGGGTTGGTTTCTTTGCATGAATGTGGTCCTTGTCTCTTCCCCATGCAGTGTTTTCCCTGTTCAGACTGTTATTATGCTCCTCTCTCCGCTCCGCTCCTCTCCTGCAGGCTATTTTTCTGCTCTCCTTGTTTTTTGGTGTATGTCTGCATCACATGCTTCAAAAACTATTGCACAGGCTACTGTATGTTTCCCTCAACCCTCATGGTTGATTACATGACCAAAATCAATTCTTAATTGCATTGTTTTTGAGTTTTCTAATGCTGTACATGGACAGTTTGATATGGTATTTGTCGATCCATTGACTGTATTGTTGTTATTGTTGAGTATGCTGACTATGACTACACTACTGTTTGCGTATATGCAAAAATACAATGCTCCTATATTTATTGTCTTATACAAGTTATTATTAGCTGGTCAGCTGCACTGTGTGTGTGACCAGATTTAATTTTCACAGGGCTCCCCCAGTAAAAGAGCTGCCGTCCTTAATGCAGAAGAGGGAGACTCAGGGGACTGGACCGTAACTCCACATTTTGCTCCCTATTACAGAGCAGCTGCTTGGCCTTTTGGGTAATTTTCTCCACTGATCAATTGCAACTCCTCCTCAGCTGCTTCTCTGATTGCTGCAGCACAGAGAACGAAAAAATCAGTGTGTGCGTGTGTGTGTGTGTTGAATGAGCCTTCGTCCTTATTGCTTCTCTGGTAACTTTAGTAGCTGCCATATGCAGCACACTGGCCAAGCTCTGGGATGTTTGTTTTACTCTGGTGTGTGTGGTGAAATCTTCACACTGTCCCTTAATATTCAGCTCTCTGTCTTCTGCATGTATTTGTAGAGATGAATTAATGAGGGAAAGTAAAGCATGGGGTCTAGATGTGCTGTCTAACATTAGCAAGTTAAATGCTGCACTCAAGACACAAATGCCTGTCCCTTGTATGCTCTTAACTAATTAAACTTGGAAGACACAAATACACACTCAACCCCAATCAAGCAAGAATCTATTCACAATGCCTCCAGCCCAAACAGTACGGTTGCATCAATTTTTCACTGGCTGAAATTTGTTTGTTTGTTTTTCATGGTGTGAAATCACGCCTGGGTTTACATGAAAAGGGAGGCAATTAAAAGCTCCCCTAACTCTCCTGCTTAGCCAGTGGCTTCAGCTCTGTACAAGCTCTGTGACGCCGACCTTATCCCTCTGAACTCACTCAGTTATTCATCTGATTGATTTATGATCTGATTGATTTATTACATCTGAATGCACGTTAATTGCACAGGAGGTGTGACCATGAGTCCTTTTGAAAGCCGTGAAGTCTGATATTAATTAAATAACAAGGTATTATGTGTGTAACACTGCTGGCAGGTTCATTCTTTCGTATCTTAGTTCACTCAAATCTATCGATCACAACATTTACATTTATATGTCACATCAACAACATCCGAGAGTCTGTCTGCAGATGAGGCACCGTGATGTTCTCATTCGGGATGATGTCATCACAGCCACTCCTTCAAAGCCGTCATTTGGGGGTGTGGAGGGGCATTATTGGCGTCTTCATGTGGATTGGGCCAGTATGACGAGTCTGTTAAGACAAACACGACGTCTTGTGTCTTTGCTCCTCAGAAGTGCACAAACTAAAAATGCAAAGGATTAGGATGTTAGTACATGAGGAAGACTATAATGTGTCCGTCATTTGTTCATTTATTTGACTAATTATGTTTTTCTGTTGGAGTTGGGCGCTGATCACCAAAACCATTAGTATGTTCACATATCCCATTGAATAAAACAGCTTTCTACCATAAATAAATCTTATCATTTTAAATAATACATGTTCAAGGTCAAGTATCTCGGATCTCCAGCAGCTGCAGATTTTTGTTTAAATTAGCTGAATAACGCAGAGATCGGACATTCCATGCTGTGCCACAGATTTTGTACATTTGCGGGGCTTATTTGTTTTGGTGATGACAAGTTCATTCAGGTTTTTCTGCGTCCTTGACAGGTTTGAAGACCTCTGATCGTTTTGGGTCCACGGCCAGCGTTCAATCAGGCGACAGTCAGGCGACATCGAGGAGGGAGACCAACAGTGAGACTGGAAGACTCGCTTACCACACCCACACTGCTTCACCCATCCCACTCCATCGTCTCGGCCATGTCTATACCCAGCGGCAGCCCAGAAAGAGAGGGCTTTACTGGGGTTCCCCCTCAGCTAGAGTGCCCTTCTTCCCCTCCTGGCATGGACCCAGATCCCCCGTCAACGGGCAGCCCAGTGCTCAGCCCAGACTCATCTTCCCATGATGCAGTGCTGTCGGCACCAGCGGCCTCCCCGGCAGACTCAGAGAACCTGAGCCCTGACGAACTGGAGCTGCTGGCTAAACTGGAGGAGCAGAACAGGTGAGATGAAGGGACATAACTGTGTCCTGAGTTGGCCGTTTTTCTGCTTATGTTCTATCAAAATTTCACTTTCACTACTAAATGATCATGTAATGTTTCGTAACTTCTTCCCTTTCAAACTGAATATAATTTTAATGATTTACTTTAGCTTCGTCTTTACCAAAGTCGTCCTGAGTCAGCCACCCGAATCTCTAAGCAGTGCTGATTTTGCAGGGGTATTAGATTATTACTGAGTCAAAATCAGATCCTAGATTGTTAAAGTTGTATAATTTATTTAAACTTTAACAGTCCCCATGATACATAAAGTCCCATGATACATAAAAAAATCCCTGTTCGTGACTAGCACATCCACTGCGTTGTGTTTCTGCACTGTGTGAAAGCCGCTGTTGGGAGCTGCCAGAGTTTAGGATAACGTCAGGATCCTTATTGGATATGGGAAAGTTTACAATCCAGCAACCCCAGCCAACGATACCCAAGATAGAGCAGTCAGTCCTCAGCCTAAAAGCCATTCAGGATGTTGAAAGTACGCTAAGAAGCCAAACAGGGTTTCAAAACTAGTCAGTAAATAATAAAATAAATAAAAATAGAAACATCATAGTGCTAACGTTCGCTCAGTCATCTCTGTGTAGTTGTACCCTGTAAGGTGGAGTAAATTAGCAACTTGAAATAAAAGAATAATTTAACCAAGGAACCAACAATCGACAAGGAAGGTCTATTAATTGTGGGTAGTTGGCGAAAACCACAAACTCAAGAATATAGTTGAAAGAACAGACAAATAGGTCAGGTTAAAACTTTGATTTCAGCTGCAGGTAGTGTTGAAACAGCATCTAGTTAATGAGATAGGTAGATTGCTGCAGGTACATCAAAGTGTGTGAGTTGTGATCCATTGCAGAGAACACATTTTTTCCATTGCTAAATAAATGAACCGTAATGAAAATAAACAGAATATTGAAAGAAGTATGCTGAGCTGAATAAGAAAGTCTGTCCTTCAATGCCTGAGCTTTTAAATTAATTTCCCCCTGATTTTCAAGAGCACATGAAAATATCAGAAATTGCTGTATTTTTGTGAGGCTTAAAGTGATACTCCAAAAATTTTGATAAATGACTCACCGGAGGTGACCGGCCTATGTAGCCGTCTCTCCACTACTCCTCCGCACAAACACAGTCCCAGACAGGTAACGTTCACACAACCACTCTTTATTGTCGGCCCCACACACAGTAACAACATCAGCGTAAAGCATCATGCTCTCCCCCGCTGCCCCGCTCCTCGAGCGCACGTAGTCCCGTAGTCCACCAAACAAACACCACAGAGGGGCTGGAGGACCGTCTCTGTGTCCTCGGTGTGTGTGAGACCCAGAGCTCCAGCCGCTACTGCTGAACAGGAACAAGCAGAACTAGTAACACGTATCAGCAGTGCCGACTGAAGTCACCCTGGCACTGTTCCCCTGAACCCCTCCGACACATCTCTCCCCTGCAGCTGAGCACAGACCAGACCCACTAAGTCCCACTAAGAGATACTAAGTCATAATTATGAGACAGCTATCTCAATACTGTATTTTACAGACCCCTTTGGGCTTACAGTATGGTGGAAGGTAGGTGTGTAAGGTATGCACCTGTGTTCAGTGTAAAGGGATTTGGGTAAAATGACCACAAGTCAGTGTCAGTTTGACCTAGAATCACAAATCTGCATGCCCTACATCTGCAAGAAATACACTGAGAAACACAAAATGGGTATGTAGGTTAGTGTTTTAGAAAACACTGAACAGGTGGGCACTATATCAGTATTTATCTTTTTTAAACTTTTCTTTTTATAACATTTTAAATTTGAGAAGAGAAGAACAGAATGACTAGACATGATGATATCTCAGGTAATATAGTTCACCATCAACACTACACTAAAGATTTTACTTTCTGTCAGAGTGATATCTGATATACTCAAGAATGCCTCCTGAAATTCACATCACAATGCTACTCTCTATACAGTCTATGATGCTACTGTATGTTCTTTCAGGAAGTGGATCAGTTCATGATCCGTTTCCTCACCTGGTTTCACAATCATGTTTTAGAAGGTGGCTTTTCTATTTTAATCCCTGTGTTAGGTAAGGTTTAATCCCACACAACTAGGAGCACATGTTCACCTGACATACCACTGCAGAAAAATACATTAGTTTTGATTAGATTTTATTAACTTTCAAAAGGAAAAAAGAGCAGCAGTATGATATTTTAAGTGTAAGGAGCCACATATTGTATAATTCTTAATCCAGCCATCCCATGTTTCAGCAGAGGGGTCGAAGTGCAGGACGTAGGAGTCAAGTGACTTAAAAGAATCAGACATTCGGGGTCAAAGTGGGACTAAACCCTCACACCCTCGGGGTAAAGAGCGGTCTCTTTAATCACATAATCTCTGCTGACTCCAAGGAGTACATAAAAAAAAAAAAAACATTTAAAGGAATAGTTCAACAGTGTGGGAACTATGCTTATTTGTTTGCTTTTTTTTTCTGTCACGTCTTGATTTCTATGCTCATAAAGGCAGCATATTAACTAGACAGGTTGAGATAGATTGGTAACTTGACATTTGAAAGATACGAAAGAGTTTAAAATTTTCATAGCCAGCCAGCTGTGTGTGTAATATCCTCATGGGTCAGCCTCCGATTCTGTAGTTTAAAGTAACAAGCCCTGAGGCTTCTGGTGCCTCTGCAAGGTTGTCCACAAACTGTACTGATCCTCGCAATGTCACAGCCTGCCTCAATGTCATATCTGCCTGCCACGACTCCTAATGCTCATCTTAGTTTCCCCATCACTCTCCAGTGTGTGTGTACCATCTTGTGTCAGACGAACATACTGTGCAATGTAGTCATGTGTGCCTTTTCCATCAGAAATAAACAATTGTAATTTGAGCTTCCTGTCTCTTCACGCAGGCTGCTGGAGGCGGATTCCAAGTCCATGCGGTCGATGAGCGGTTCACGGCGCAACAGCGGCTCCTCGCTGGTGTCCAGCTCCTCGGCCTCCTCCAACCTGTCACACCTGGAGGAGGACACCTGGATCCTGTGGGGCCGCATCGTCAACGAGTGGGAAGAGTGGAGACGCAAGAAGGACAAACTGCTGAAGGTGGGGATCAGGGACCGGAGATGGAAAATTAAAGATTATTATGTCCCATGCGGCATTTTCCTCAGAATGAGTCATTGAATGTAGTTAAAAATGAGAACAACAATAAGGAGATTATCAGCCTCCTCATTTTATTTTTACATCTCGTTGGTCAGGTTTCACAGGAAGTTTTCAGGGTCGCTTTGTAGAACAAAACAGAAGGAGGGCCCTGTAAATCCCTGACTCATTGCACCTTTTATGCAGCTGGTTGGCCGTATACATTCACACACACACTTTGTCACTGGTTTGTTTCTATTCATATGGTCACAATGTGAGTCTTTTTTAGCTGTGTTTGAGAGCCCAGGGGGATTTTTGCTGACATTCCAATACAACTGAACACAGTTTGGGAAGAAAATCCCTCATGATCTCGGCCTGAGTCTGTTGTCATCTGTTAATACAGTAATACTACTATGATTACACTAATGCCTTTAAATTGCACTGCACCAATACGCCTCTCTCTTTTCATCCTCTTTCTTTCCTCCTTTCCTCTTTGTGCCTTTCTGTGTCCTCTGTGACAATAAAGAGAAAACCCGGGGGAAGAGCAGATGGATGAGAGAAGGGACAGCAAAAATGAGTCAGGGGGAAATGGGAAACGAACGGACGAGCCAAGCAACATGACACTGGCTGTCTGAAAACTCTACAGACGCAAAACAAAATGACTGAGTTAGGCTTTAATGAAAAACATGAGTAGAAGAGTGATACGTCATAATGTTTTGAGTGGCCGTAATTATGAAATGATACTAAATTGTCCTTGTAAATATAATGTATCTATACATCATCCCATAATTGATTCATCTTCTCTTATCTGCCTGCTCTTTACTCTTCAAGAGATGCTTAGAGATGCTTAAAATTACATTCCTCGCCACAAAGGAGGGAGGTATTAATCCTTTCCGATGTCTCTCTCTTTGCCCTCCAGGAGTTGATCAGAAAAGGCATCCCTCATCATTTCCGGGCCATCGTCTGGCAGCTGCTGGGCAACGCCACTGACATGCCGGTGAAGAACCAGTACTCTGAGCTGCTAAAGATGTCGTCCCCCTGCGAGAAGCTCATCCGCAGAGACATCGCACGCACCTACCCCGAGCATGAGTTCTTCAAAGGCCAGGACAGCCTGGGGCAGGAAGTCCTCTTCAACGTCATGAAGGTGAGCACTGCAGCATTTCACATCACCTCAAGATCTGAGCTTCTCAGTCGTGACATTTAGCATGGATGAAAAGGTGAGACTTTGGTGTCTTTTGGAATAAATGTCTTGCTTTGTACGTGTATGTGTGTTTGACCATGGGTACAGTGTTTTAAAGAAGTTGTGTAATCTTTTATGAAGTCATCTGACATGCATTCACACTGTGAGTGACTCAGACGATATTCACGTAGTGTCAAATTAAGTATTGTTCTGCTCCTCTGGTGCTGGATGTAGAGACGGTGTGCTGTCAACAATCAGGCGTCCCGGTTATCTAGTGGTTCAAGACAGTGACCATGTAATGGCAATGTTGCCAGGGACCTTTGACGTTCCTTTATTTCCTGTCAACTCTCGACTGCTTCCTATCTAATAGAGTCAAAGATAATACCCCAAAGATAAATAAAAAAATTTTTTTAAAAAGTTGCAGTCTTCTTCTTCACTGCCTTTGTTTCTGTGTGCCTTGACGGCACCAACTGTCAATCAGCAGAATAGTGTGAAAACAGCGGCAAGAATGTATATTGCTCTGCGCACATGTTCACACACTTGCACAATACAAACAAAACAAGTCCAGACTCATAGATAATTTATAATTATATAAAAGAGAGTAAAGCAGCAAATCTTCACATTTGAAAAACTGGAACCAACATGTGTTCGCTTCATAATATGAGTGTTTGTCTAAATTGTTTGTTTGAGCATGACACGCAAGTGCTATGTAGTACTTATGAAAAAAAGTAAGAATAATCAAATTAGAGTGCCATTTTGAAACATTTCTTCATGCAGTTATTCAGAAAAAGATGCATCGAGCTGGAAAGATTTAAATGGCTGTAATAGACTTCACCATTTTGCGTATTGCCAGGCTGAGTGTTACCTTCCTAATGGTTTTTTGTTCATGAGACAAAATCTGTAGGGAAACAAAAACATGGAGTTTTGTTGTTGAAACAGGCTTGTTGCCCGTCTACACATCAGTCAAGTTCCTTGGTAGCGCAGGAAATTAAGGGAGCCTTGTTGATCCTGTTGCTCACAATCTGAACGTTTAAATAGGATTACAGATGTCATCTGTGCTGCTTTCTACAAATACAGCACACAGCAAATGTTATTTGTGTTTGTGTGTGTGTGTTTTTCAGGCGTACTCTCTGGTGGATCGAGAGGTGGGCTACTGCCAAGGCAGTGCATTCATCGTTGGTCTGCTGCTTATGCAGGTAATGATCAAATGTTTCAGGAAAATGATCCATAATGAGGATATTTTGCCTAAAGGCATTGTAATCAGTAGATATATGTGATTACTACTACCAAAACAGTTGATTATGTAGCAGGTTTTTTGAAAAACTGTAGGGCAATTAAGTTGTCTCTGGAGGTTACCAGTGAAATGTGGGAGTCACTGTATAATAAACTGTCCAACATAAGCAATGTCTAATTTATATCTAATGAGGGAACTTTACTCACCCCTCTCGCCTCCTCCCAGATGCCTGAGGAGGAGGCGTTTTGTGTCTTTGTGCGTCTGATGCAGGAGTACCGTCTAAGGGAGCTGTTCAAACCCAGCATGGCCGAGCTGGGCCTCTGCATCTACCAGTTTGAGTATCTGCTACAGGTAAAGAGGAAGCAGGAAAAACAAACATGAGGCTTGCAGTGTTACACTCATCCACAAAGGGGCAGCAAATCATTAATTTATATCTCCAACACCTCACTTTCTTTTTTATATGTCCGTTTGATTATATTTAAGTTATTTGAGGCTTACACAAGGTTCTTTTTTTTACCTTAGGAGCAACTTCCAGAGCTGAATGTCCATTTTCGATCCCAGAGTTTCCACACATCCATGTATGCCTCGTCATGGTTCCTCACCCTTTTCCTCACCTTCCTCCCTCTTCCTGTCGCCACACGCATCTTCGATATTTTCATGTATGAGGTAGGAAACATTTTGATTATGTGTTTTTAAGTGTCTGAAGATGTATTTGACAGTGTATATTCAGTTTACTAATCTGTTATTTCAGCTCAGCACATATAATAAAATATATGACCTGTATGCAGGGCCTAGAGATTATCTTCCGTGTGGGCCTGGCCATCCTGCAGTACAACCAGACTGACCTCATTCAGCTGGACATGGAGGGCATGTCGCAGGTAAGCAGCTGCAGCTTTACGCCACTTGCTGCAGAAATTAGTTTCATGCACAGATTCTGCCACGAGTCAAATGCTCTTCGTCCCACTTTCCCTTTTGCACACGCGCTTCCTGAACTATAGATCTGAACGACATCTGCTTCACTCCGTCACATTAATTCAAAACAGAAACAGAATCCAGGGCACATTTGATGATATGTGATGGTGTTAAGAGAGAATTAACTCAAATTAAAACTTAAATTGTTGCTCCTTAGTAAAAAACCACAAAACTGGGGAATTGGATCTTGATTTGATTTATTGTATCTTATAAGAAAAAAAACAGAGGTTGTACCTCAGCAGACAGGAAGTCTTTCAGTATATTCTTTCACTTATACACTCAGTCGATTTTTCACTTGATTAATTAATCAACAGTTTTTTCAACAAAATGTCAGAAGATAGTGAAAAAAGATTCATCGTTGTGTATACTTTTTACAAAGAAAAGCAGCAAACCACATTTTACCATTTTGGATTGACAAATGACCGAAATGATTGAGTCTCATTTCAGTTTATGAAATACAGTATGTTTTAACTCAAAACATCTGTATAAATTGTATTGTCTGTGAATCACAATATATCAGAGCCATCGTAGTTCCAAAAATGTAGTAGCTGCTAGCTCGCCACCAGGCCAACGTTGGGCCTTAGCTGCTTTTTGTCACTTCTCTAAAATGTATCTGCTTGCTTTTTCATAAAATATAGATGAGCGTCTTCGTCTGTCTTGAGCTCTCTAATCTTGTGTGTATTCCCTCGGGGTCTGCCAGCATTTCCAGAAGGTGATCCCCCACCAGTTTGACAGCTGCCCAGATAAGCTGATCCTCAGGGCCTACCAGGTTAAATACAACCCCAAGAGGATGAAGAAGTAAGAGTGCTCATTACTCAACTAACGACTCGTGAGACTAAGTCTTTGCACTGATTTTTGCTTTTTCTGTATGATAATTAAAATGGAAAACCAATTAATGAAGCAAAGCCACCAAGCAATTAAGCTCTTTAAAAAAAAAAAACGTAAATGTTAAGGTCACATTGCATAATCCTGTCTTGTTTTTGTTTCTTTTTTATCAGACTTGAGAAAGAATATACCACGATCAAGAACAAAGAAATGGAGGAACAAATTGAGATTAAGGTGTGTGTATTTTATGTATTTGTGTATGATGTCGATATTGCAATAACACTTTTAGTAAGATTTAAAACAATGAATAGGCCATATAACTGTCTCTCTCCTCTCTCTCTGTTCAGAGGTTACGCACAGAAAACCGGCTTCTGAAGCAGAGGATCGAGACGCTAGAGAAGGTAAGAGATGGGTTTTCCAGCTTATCAAAATGCTATATAAATAAATCTGGTTTATGCAGCTTCCTTGAGTCAAAACAGCCCAGGATTCTTCACATTCTTATCAGATCTAGTTAAACCCTGTGACGAGATGATACAGTGGGTTTAAATTCATGAGATCATTTTCTGTTGGTTTTCTTCTCCTGAGGAGATTGTTGTAGTGTGTGTTTGTGGGTGTGGATGCTTGCAGTTGGTTCTGTTTTTTTTCCCTCTGATCACTCTGCTCTTAAGAGACGCTACAGTTTTAAATCTTCTTCTCTCTGAAATACTTTTTTTCTGCGTGACTTTTTTTCTCACTGCTGCCTCTTTTTTCTTCACAAACATCTCCAAACTCAAATGATTGACTCCACTTGCAATCCCATCTCTTTACCTTCCTTGAATTTCCTCTTGGTTTTTGTTGTGGTTTATCCTCCCTGGTCCTACTTGTCTTTCTCTTCATCTCTTTTTTTCATCCTCTTGTTCCTCTCCTTCGCTGCGCTGTAGGAGAGTGCTGCTCTGGCAGACAGACTGATACAGGTAGAGTACAGTAAACCACTTTCCCACTGACCTCGCTGTACTCTGTCCTACTCACGCCTCCCTCCTCCTCTTTCTGCTCTACTGCACTGCTTCTCTCCCTCTTCTCAATGATAACCCACCAAAAGTGCATGAAAGAGTATTATTTATGTTGCATATCTGTTCAGTCCACAAGACCGTCCTGTAATCCCTGAATGCATGTCCTGTTTATCAATGATGGAAATTCTAATATGAGGTTGTACAATCCCTGCATGTGGCATGTAAATGTTTATTATTATCACTACTATTACAAATTTTCATTATAAATATGTCAAACTATGTCAAAAACTATTCCTTTAAGGCTAAAACATCTGCTGTGCACCAAGTTCCCCATATAATAATGTCGCATTCCCTAGATGCCGTGAATGAACCTTTTCCCTATGTTGGCATATAGTCTGCATTTTAAAGTTCAAACTCAAAAGCTGATCTTAACCCCCGTCCCGCTCTGGCCTGCTGTTCCAGGGTCAGGTGACGAGGGCACAGGAAGCAGAGGAGAACTACGTCATCAAGCGGGAGCTGGCGGTGGTGAGGCAGCAGTGCAACACAGCCAGCGAGAGCCTCGAGAAGGCGCAGGACACCATCAGAGAGCTGCAGCAACAGAAGGTAAACAAACAAACACAATCTGTGCACAAACACTGTGGTGGCAACAGAAGCGCCTGTTGCAACACAGAGGACAACGGCAGGCGAAATGTCATTATCTCTCGCATATGTTGAACAAGGAATTTATGTCATAAGATTTTCTCTCAAGGAAGAAGCAGTTAATATTCGTTTCTCTGTTGAATTGTTTATCAGGTAATGGGGTCATGAGGTCAAGACATAGGTCCTGTAAATGTAGCTCCTGATTCAGTTGGTACAGGTTGAACGAAAGACTAAACTAAAGAGTGCTGATAGTGTAAAAGTGTTGGTATAAAGAAAAGCCCATTTTCCAGTCTTAACTATTTAAAGGACTAGTTCAGTGTTTTTGGGAAACACACTTAGTTGCTTCCTTTTCAAGCATAACATGAGGAGATTGATACCACTCTCATATCTATTCACTAAATGTAAAGCTGGAACCAGTAGCCACAAAAAAAATACAATACAAATACATGTCTTTTTATCATTGAACATATGCCTATCACCTATCACAGCCTAAAATGTGGTCGTAACAGTTTTTTTTGTTTGTTTTTTTTTATATCTACCATAAGCTCATTACCTCAGCACCAGTGTGGTGCTTAAAGCTGGAGTGCGGAAATTTTGTCTCCCACTTCTGGCAGTGATCCCAGGAACCAAGTGAGGCTTCTTAAGTCTAATGGACAAGCTTATCGCTTCTCAGACAACTCTGGAGTTACCCATGGATGTATAAAGAGAGGGAGTTACCTCCCTTAGTCCAGCCCATGTGCTGCTGTCGGCTCCAGGGATCCTCCGCTGTTTGGTTTCTGGTGCGGCAGCGTTGGAGTGTCACCACAGACACCAGATTTAAAACGCTCTAATTCTTGCCTGGCGGTGAGAGGCTTAATCCGCACTGTGTGAACTTGTTTATCGTTCGGACATTCGTTTATACATAAAAGTCCCGCACTCCATCTTTAAGTGGTGACCACATTAACCACAGTCTTTTTTTAACTATTTACATGCGCAACTGATGCACAGACTGGTCGGAATTAAGCAACGCACAGTGTTAGAGGGGTGCGTTCCTGAACTGACTCTTGTGGTGTCAGTGTCTCCCTGAGTGCTAAGAGCACTGCTCTCAGAGGCTCAGAGCCGCAATTTTTTAATAACTTGAATTTGACAGCTTTAGTTGACTTATCTGGTATCTGCCGGAGATTTCAGGTCATTTTACAGTCTAAGGTCAGATTAAAAGCAGCCGGTGTTTGACTTGAATGAACAAATTGCAACACTGATTGTCTTAAGACTTCAGTGGAAATTTGTAGAAGTTAAGATGTGTGCAACACAAGCCACTTAAACATAAGACACGTTTTGCAATCCAGTTACAAGGAAATACTCTATATATAGATTGTATCAAAGACTTCTACTGAAAGCATGTTAATCAGGCTGATCAGGTTTGACATACAGCAGCCATCCAGCTGTTTAAATTGACTAATTAACAACATTTACTTTCTAAAATGTTCAATACATTTTTCCATTGCAAAGAAATGATAAAAAACACATTACAGCACCATTTACTTTGATAACTTGTCACATAAAGAGTCTTTGAGAATATTGAAAAGTTCCCTATAAATAAAATGTATTATAATCCTTAGTTGTAGTAATAGTAGTAGGCATAGTTTCAAGTGCTTTACAGAAGGAGATAAAAGAATGAGAAAATAGAAGAGATGATAGACGGGATTATAAAAACATTGACTAAAACTGCACAAACCACAAATTATAAAGTTTTCACATCAAGAAAATGTGAAATTTACTTAATTAGCAAAATGTGGTGTTAAAAACTGTTTTTGGGGGTTGCATTATTCTTCAAGCAACATAAAGACAGGCTGAAAAAAAAGGCTTCACTTTGTAGTCGGTTGGTTCCGTTTATGTGTCAGGAACAAGTGCACTGTCAGCGGTTTATTCAAACACTCACACATCAGGAACAACACACTCAGGGTGAGAGCACAGTGTTGTGCAGCCCCAGCACTAACGGGACATTTTGTTCACACGTGTGACAGCTCTGGGTAATTATTTGCTGATCTCATCGAACCATAATCAAACTAGGAACCTTTGTGTTTATTGACTTAATTGACAGAGTTTGGTTTTCTTGTTTTTTTTCCTGCATTTTAATTTGTGCTTCTTTCTATAACAAAGAAGCGACTCACACAGTCATGTTTCCATTTTAAGCGCAGGGGAAATGAGTGATTTACGCATGAACTAACCTCCAAAGCTCAGCCATGTGAGACTAATACAGCAGTGTTGTTTTGGCTATGGACTCGACCACACCGAATCTGTTTTTACTTTTAACTTACTTTCACTTTTGTAGAATGTATACATCCTGAAAAAGGCAACTCTCTAAATATATATGGACTACAGTGTAGTAGGCCTGATGGAGGCTTTAAAGGTTTAAAACACTGCATCATCCTTTTTTAAATATTTGATCACCATTTTATTATATTATCGTTGCTGCTTTCATAAATGAAAATGTTTGTAATAAAAATGAGTTTCAAAATGCCTGTCCCATTTGGCCAACTACCACTAAACTTGCTAACCAAGACAAAAACAAACCCCTTCTGGTCTGAACCAGTGTTCTTTACAAAGGATTCACAGTTAAAAATCAAACTCATCTGTGATAATATGATGTTGGACAAAATTCAAACAGTATGAGTACATTCAGAGCAACCAAACGTGTGAATGTGAATCAAGCAAATGTGAAAAATACAAGTCATTGCTTTATTATTAAGGTTTCTAAATATCGGATCTTAGCAATCTAAATGACGCCATTGTGACTGGTGATTTTATTCCAGCTTAGATTGCTGGCACCCATCACCCACCATAGTTCACACACCTCCAGACATTCACAGTCTTCTTTGATAACCAAGACTGAGAAGCCTGAAATGACAAATCGAGAGTCTCTACACACGCTATGTACTTGCCCAATTTCAAGCTTTTGTATTTTGCGTTGTAGGAAAGTATTTTTCCACTCCTCCCTTTTTCTGCTGCTCTTACACCTCTAACTTTTTAGCTTCACTTTGATGTGGTGATATAAAAATGAACAGTAGTTCTGACATCACTCTGAGTAAGTGGGGCAGGAGTGACGTGTTATACCAACTTTGTTTTGTTGATCAGCTATTTTGTAGCTGGGTTGTTAGACTCGCATTGTTTAGGCCTCATACAAAATTAAAAGCCTGCAACAGTTTCCAGTTTGTTGCCACACATCGACTAGCTACAGATGTCCATGGCCAGGGTTTAGGGTGGCATGTTTAACTTCATGTTCTTGTTGATTTATTTGTTACAGAAATGAGGAATAGCATTACAACTGTTGTTTGCTTTGTGGCTGCAGCGAAAGACTCAAATGTGTTGCTGCCAATTTCCTGCTGCCTTCCCCAAATGTAGAGGTGTGCAGGCACCTTCTCGATGACTCTGTTGAATGTTAGCCCTCAGAAAAAAAGAACATTGGACATGAAAGGATCCAGTGTGTGAATATTCAATTTACTGTTTTCTCAGCAGGAGTCAAAAGAAACAGAAAGAGAAAGAGATATAACGTATAACAGCTTGTGGCAGAATTCACACCCATTGAACCACTGTGGTAATCCTAGCTGAGCTGAACTCCTAGACAGGTATGAGTAACTTTGAGTAACTTAATCTGAAACTAAACTGCATATGACAGTTAAGTGAAAAGTGCTGAAGGATTTAAATTTTGTCTGAGGCTCAAACTATGTCAGTTCAACAAACTTTGTTCAACTAATGTCCCCAGTAGCTAGTAAATGTCTTTATACCAACAATTTGATGAATTAAAAAAAAAAAAAGCCCAGATCAACAGATGATCAAAGTTGGCATCAAACCCCACTGCCCTTTTATACAGTATAGCTGTGTAACACCAATGATGTTTGCTCCAGTACACAGAGCAGTTTGTGAGCAATCTGCAGACCGAGCTGGAGCAGTCCAGACTGCGCGAGGCCGAACTGCTGGGAGCGCTGAAGGAAATGCAAGACAAGGTCCTCGACCTGGAGAAGGTGAGCTTAAAGACACACATTTAAGTGTGTGGGGGAGAAAAGAGTGTGAAAGCTAGGCATAGACAGAAAGTGTGAAAGCTGTGATGTGTTACATTTAATCTGACTGTGAACTAAACTGTAAAAGCGTAAAGTTTACGATGAAAAAGTCATATATGCTTCAAGCTTTCAGTTTTACTTTATCAGGTGACAAAACAGCTCTGCAGTACAGCCTCACAGAGCCACTGGCATAGATGCAGACTAGTTTTTAAACTGTAAACATGACATGTTTTTTTCCATCTAGCGAAGCAATTGCCTGCCTGATGAGAACAACGTGGCAGCACTGCAGGAGGAGGTGAAACAGATGAAGCTGAGGGAGCTGGAGACGCTGCGCTCATTCAGAGAGATGCAGGACACCGTCACTGAGCTCAACCAGCGCTGGCAGGTAACACACACAAACTGCTGCTGTTTCTCTATAAACTACCTGTGTGTGCCCCATCTGTGCCGTTTCACCTGTGCACTCTGTTTTTCTGCAGCATCATATGTCCCGTGGCAGCGGCACAGGTGGCGGGGGCGGCCACTGGAAGGAATCGCCGAAGAAGAACGCCATGAACGAGCTGCAGGACAAACTGATGACGGTCAGACTGAGGGAGGCCCAGGCTCAGGCTGAGCTCCGAGAGGTCAAACTCAAAGCCCTGCAGCTGGAGAGCCAGGTCAGATATACTGTACACACAATCAGTCAATCATAGAGGGTATACAAACATGTCAGGCCCCTTCCTTACATACACAGATATATGGTGCAAAGATCAGTGCAGTTTGATTTGTTTCAAGCGTTTTATAGTAACAGTGATAATCAAATGATAAAGTCTAATCCCTGTGTTGTCCGGATAAAGCAGGAAATAAAACGACATATAGAGTGCTGTATCACTCTAAATTGAATAGTTTTTGACCTAAGGCTCAGGCTCTGGGAAGTTTTCACATGATTTATTAATTAGTCAGTTTATATATGATGAAAATAACCATTTGTCGGATCCCTGCTCACCCTCTCACATTTGACTTCCTTTAATGTAGAACCAGATCCACAGCAAGCTGATTGGTCGCAACGACCAGGAACGCTCCGCCCTGCAGGACCGGCTTCAGATGCTGGCCAATCAGAACAAAGCTCTCCAGGCCCAACTCAACGAGATGAAAAGGAAGCAGGCCGAGTCCGACTGCAAGGTCTGGATGGAGAGGAGAGAGAAAAAGAAAAGGAGTTAGCAGAGAAGGGGGCAGAAGTAACGGGGAGAAAGGCTGATTGAAGAGGAGAGCAATGTTTTCCATGAACTGTAAAAGAAATGAACATAGAGTAATGAAGAGAATAAAACGAAGGAGGGAACGACAGAGAAGGATGGAAAAAAGAAGGGAGGGCCAGATAGATTTTGTAGAACAGAAATAGAAAATGAGCAGGATGTACAGTTTATGATGCGTCATCAATATCCATCACTGAAATCCAGTATGTCATTGTCATTGTAATCCTCTGGACCCTCTCCCCCTCTCCCCTCATACACGTAGAGTAAAGAGGAGGTGATGGCAGTGCGACTGAGGGAAGCAGACAGTATGGCTGCCGTGGCTGAACTCAGGCAGAGGATCGCTGAACTCGAGATACAGGTGTGTGTGTGTGTGTGTGTGTGTGTGTGTGTGTGTGTGCGCGCGCACCTCTGTGTCAGTATGGATCGTACGTATATTAAATTTGTGTTGGTGTTGGTGGATGATTGATTTAACAATAAATAGACTGACCATAACCATCTGTGTGTAAACTTTCAGAAGGAGGAAGGGCTGATCCAGGGCCAGCTTAACCACTCAGACTCCAGACAGTACATCAACCAGCTTCGGGACCAGATAGCTGAGCTCAAGAATGAGGTTGGACACACACACACACACAAACACACACACACACACACATACAAAAACTGCAATTTTAATTTCATAATCAATGTGGCACAATGCGCCTGTGCCACATATAGCATTTTAAATAGAAATATTGCATCCAAATAAACTGTAATACTGTTAGCATGGTAACAGTGGAAGTCTCAACTTCACAGCTGCAACACAGGAAGCAGTCGTACTACTGCCCACAAACATACACACATCACTGTGCCTGTTTGTTTTTCTTTTCTTAAGAACTTCAGCAGTATGTTTTTCCATCTGTTCCTCCTAAACCTGAAATGTCATTAACTGATTAGTTAATCAACAGAACATCAATATGCAACTATTTTGATAATAGATAAACAGTTTAAGTTATTTATGAGTAAAAATGCCAAATATTCTTATGTTCTTCTCAAATGTGAGTATTTGCTGCTTTACTTTGTAAAAAGTTTCAGTGCACAGTTTGCGGACAGGTAAATCTTCAAAAATAAAAAATTTACAATAAAGGATAGGAAAGAAAATCAACAATACAATACTTTTTCTAAAAGGTGTAATTCTTAAATGTATACCATGAGTTAACATTTTCTAAAACAACAAAAGAAAGAATGAATCTGGTCATAGTCCGGTCATCCTGTTTGATATGTATACATATCAGACAGGCCCAAAATATGTCAGAGTACCGTAACATGGTCAAAGATTAGTCCTAGAAGTCAGTATTTTGAAATATCGGGGAACTGTAATTTATTTACTACCATTAAGAAAGACCTCCATCTTTTCTTAAATCTGGGAGATGAACCTCTAATTGCACACAGAATCCTTTCCAGTTAATGAGATGAAGGAGCGTATATAGGCCACGAGGTACAGTGGGGTGAGATACTCCAAAAAGAGCTGTTAGGGCAGCCGGGCTCAAATGTTGTTCCAACACTTACTGAAATAGTGCTAAAGAGTTCTGTACGGTAACTGTGCAGGGAGGGGCTTTCACAAGTAAGGTCAACGTGACCACATCCCCATTCTTAAGCCCAACCACTTATGTTAATAGGGGCAACACCAGACCTATTTGAATCCTATTTTTTTATTTGAAACCAGCTTGCAGACATTCAGAGGTCTGGAACCAGACGTTTGTTCCATAAAGCATTCGCAGATTCTTGTGAAATCTCAAAGATCATTTAAAATGTAGTTCAGAACCTGCAAATGTTTCTTGTTTGCTTACATCAATTATTGATATTTTATTATTTATGTACCTATGATTTATTGGGGTTACAGTCATATAGCTGACAAACACGTAGTTGATAATACAGTTCACTATATCATTTTGTTGTGATCAGTTCTGCTTCAAAATGGCCGCAGATTTGTTAAACATACATACACACGCAGTGCATATATACTGTTGTTTGATATCCTGCAGTCTTGCTAACCACCACAGAAGAATCTTGTCATCTACATGCAGCCTCACAACAGACACCACTTCCACCTTCACACAGTCACAGTTGTGTCAATGTTTTTCTTGTAATAAGAGACCACTGCGCTTCCCCAACAGCTGTGTTCTCATCATTTGGTTCACAGTGAACTTTAATTTAGAGAAAATTCTCAGATTTTCTCAGAATTTCAGCTGTACATAGTTGTTCACGCACTCTGTCACTGATTAAAACAAGTATTGTAACTCCAGTTTAGCCTATTTCCATGTTTTCGGTTCACTTGAAGGTGACTTGTGGGTTGAGAAAATGAATTGACCTCTCGAGTTTAAGAAGATCTTTCCAGGCCGGCTGTGGAGACACAAAGTTCTCACCCGACATGCACTCTGAGTTTGTTCATTCAGAGAGTGGCAGTGCGTGACTAGGAGGGAAGTATTTAAAGTGAGGGGGTGTCATGAGACTGCCCTGCCCTTTACCGCTCCTCTCCTCTCTTTCTTCTCCTCTCCCCACCTTTTTTTATCAAAGCAGTGGTTTTATAGATGACACCGAAACTTGCGTGAGTACAAATGTGGAAGCAGTGAACAATTTAGAAAAATCTCAGTACGTTATAGTCCTTTTAAGCGATCAGCTTATGATTGAGTCATATTGATAGTGCCGATACATAATGACAGAATCTACATAATGCACTGAGATGATTTGACACGCATATTTTATACATGTTATGTATTGTGATTCAGCTTGACATGAATTAAGTTAATATTGCAACAACACATTTTCTCAGTATTTAAGCATGTTGACAGTCTTCTGCTAATTTAAATATCAAGTAAACTGTTTATATTGCAAAAACAAAATGAAAAAAAAATTACCAAAGAAAAAGCCCAACAAAATGCTGTAGCTTGACAAGCAGTCAGACACAGTCAAAACATTTCCATTGGTTAACCACTGGTTTCCCCCCCACCCCACCCCCACCCCCCCTCGCCCCGAGTGAATGTTAGGGGGAAACAAAAACCTCTGAGATTTGTCATGAGTCACTGTGGTACATGCAAGGTTAACACGCCAAAAGCATGCATGCGTAGATAAACTGTGGAGGTAGCTCTTCTGTCTACGGTGATTGGTCTTCTTAAGACTTCTTCTTAAGAGCAACCACCATAACACAAACACATTCTTTTTTACTTTGTAGTTTGTTCAGTTTTTTTATTTTTTATCTAGTGCTCTATCTGACTCTCACGTCAGGACCTCTGGTGCTCAGATTTAACTGTAAAGACCCCACTGCCCTATTTGCACAACCTCAAAATGGTGAGCAAGATACAGGTCAGTGGGTTTCACTGGGTTTTCACACCCAACAACCCATAAAGAAAAATTCCCAGCACCTGACATTTAATGGTTTTGCAAAGGCTCATCTAACAGATTTAACTCAATTTACATACATTCAAACCTTAGTCTATTATTATTTAAGTATATGTTATTATATTCTTGCATTTCACTGATGATGTTTTGAAAGTCAGCTGAGTTTCAAAAACATCAACACTGATCTGGGAGGGGGTAGTGTACTTTTAGGGTAACACAAAGACTTTATCTAATACTGTATACTGCATGGATATTCTAATGTATTATTGAGTTTCTATGGAAACAAGGAATCTGCAGTCATTATATTATCCTCATCCACGCAGATGGGGCAGATGTTTTGCTGAAAATATGAACACTATAGACTACACCACTTAAATTATTTATCTTTTCCCTAAATCAAAATTCCCTAAAGAAGCTTTATATTTGTAAGCCATTTTTAAAGATTTACATCTTCAGTAGCAATGAATGGGCTGTGGGCCACAGAGAGTGTAGGGAAGAAAAAGGTATTGAGAGACAGACACAAACACATTGTTGGTTGGTCTTTTCATGGGGTTTATTGACAAGGAAAATACACAATGTGTAGCCTACAAAATCTAGTCCCTCCTGCTTTCAATAGGATTAAAGGCTGTAAATACCGCTGAAATATAGACAGAACGTTCCTGTAGTGCGCACTGACATAAAACCTTCTTCTCTGTATTCAGATAAGGCAGTTGCGAGGACACAAGGTGGCCCCCAGCTCCAGGGTCAGCAGTGGAGGCGGGAGTACCAACTACCCGGATCTCTGTCTGGCCAGCCCCGCCTCCGCCGAGGGGGACTACCTGAGCTCAGACGAGGACCTCCTCCCCAGCCCGCTGCCTGCCAGCGCCCTTTACCCCACCCTGTCCGGCCCGTGTCACCCGTCTGCTCGCCTCGACAGCGAGGGTAGCACGGACAGCGAAGCAGATGAGCGGGTGCGGACACATCCGGACCCACAGCAGCTGTACGGCAGCATGGTGTGCGCCGAGGCGCTGGATAACTGAGACCTGGAGGAGGAATGAAGGTTTCATTGGATTTCTTTGACCTAAAGAGACGCTGGAGCTCTACAGGAGAGAACTGCTGCTGTAAACCAGGACTACATTATCCAATCCAGTCCTCCTCCTCAGCTTTCCCAGTGTTAACCTTTAACTTGATGCAGACATAGTGGCATTGATTGGAACCTCTTTTGATCATCACTACCCGTTGTCTCTGCTCCTGTTACTGTCTCCGCCATCGTGTTCCCCACACTAATGTAAAGCCTCTCTCTATGTTCCCACGTGTAACTGCGGCAGAAACTGTCCGTCAAAATACATATCCATCCAAACAAAACCTATGACACAGAAACAAACAAAATGGACTGAAACTGGACCAGCAAGACTGTTGTTGCTGCTCGCTGCTCAAGATCGACCGCTGGACCTGAATCTGTGACTGTGGCGGGGAGTGAAACATGGGTAGACAGACGGAAAATAACTCTCCCTATAAACTGAGTAATAGAAAACTGGACACACTGTATGCTCTGTCTACCCGTATATAACTCTCCTTCCTGATTGGTTCAGAGTTAAATACATCTTTATTCTCTGTTTTCCCTTTTTATGCCTCTCATTAGGAAGACACAAAAAAAAAAAAAATCAGCCATCCATTAACCTCTCAGCAGACAAGTGTTAAAGAGAAAAATGTTAAAGGTGGTGAGTATGAAAAGGAGATGTGCAGTGTAGGAATATGTACTCATCAACCTATTGGGATATCATAAGACGGCATTCATAAATTAATCATAAACACTTTAACATACTAAATATGTGTGTTGTCTGTGTCTGTGGCTTGCAGATGACAAGAAGGCAAGTGAGTTAATACAACAGCTCCTGTCAAAACATATTCAACATAACCCAGAAAAAAAGGAAGGAAGAAACTCAATGTTGCCAAATCTTTTG
Source organism: Lateolabrax maculatus (assembly GCA_031216445.1). Lineage (NCBI taxonomy): Eukaryota > Metazoa > Chordata > Actinopteri > Acropomatiformes > Lateolabracidae > Lateolabrax > Lateolabrax maculatus. The sequence goes on from CM062204.1 coordinate 17,655,681, forward strand.
TTTTGTTTTTTTAAATTATTTATATGTTGTAATTTATTTTGATATTTTTTTTATTTTTTATATATCTATATGAAACTATAGGAGTGTAGAGATACCGATAGAGGCCAAACTTTCTACACCGTCCTTTGTGCCAACTAGTCGTCTGTTACAGGTTTACTGTGACTTAGTGTTTCAGAGACAGAAAATGTGCTGCTATGATTTTGGATTTACTTCTTCCACTCTGATCTTTCTGTTTTATCTATGTGAGGTGAACATGCGGCCTCCTGCTAACTCTGCCATAGATTAGGTTGATAACTACTGTGCAGACTGATCAAATCTGAAAACTGAGCAGTTTAACTTGATTCCTCCCTGGAACTTCTCACCACTAAGCAGAGATGGGAACAATTTTGGTTTCCTGTAAAACCAAGCATTGTCATTGTGTATGTATGAGTTACAGGAATAGTTTGACATTTTAAGAAATACGTTTATACAGTTTCTTGATGAGGGTTTAGGTGAGAAGATCGACACCACTCTCATAGCTGTCTGTTAAAAATGAAGCTACAAGCAGCTAACCTCTGGACGGAGATAGTTTCATATTTAATAAACACACTTGAGAGTGGTGTAGGTCCTCTCATCTAAAAATTTAAGTGTTTTTCCCAAAATGTCAAACTATTCCTTTAACTATGTGTTCTATCCATGCAGCATGTGGGCCATTGAAAGTGAGGGGGAGTAGTTCATATTGTAAGGATGCCAATGGAAAGGGCAGTCATCAAGACTGGAAATGTGCAGGTGGAAAATATTTTACATATCAGACATTAATATATTCTGTGTGGGGGAAAAAAAGGGTGTAAAATGTATGGAGCTATTGAAATATAAAGTGTAAGAGGAACTAAAGTATATAGATAAGATTTAAAGCTGTATCACTGTCAGTCAACCCTTACTGAGGATGGTGAGTGTGCATAGTTTATCGCGGGTGTCATATGTAGAGCAGTGATCTGCTCTTTGCACTACAGAGAAAGAGGAGCTCACTGCTCATTACATAAAACAGTGAAAGATGGTGTGAATTAATGGATTCATGGTGGGATCCTGTATTATTATATTCAGCTCTTCAGAGGGACCTTGACGTTATCTAAGTACTTTTTTCCAAAATTATCCATTCGGACTCTGTACTGTGCTTCATTATTCTCCAGACTGATGTTGGAAGATTGTCTCTAAATTTCTTTCTGCTTCACGATTCTAACTAACATTTTTGTCCAATACAAATTAAGGAATGGGAAAGTAGATAATTATTGCCAACTTCTAAGCAATACGGAAATTGGATCTTCTACTAATGGCCATCAAAGAGGTAAAGAGGATGTTGGTTTTCCCACCATGCTGTTGCAAATAACAGCTTTTTAGTGGTCATTGGTGGATGTAATAACTGAAATCTCTACACTGGAATCAGTGTTTGAATATCGTCATACCAAATGTACAAATGTTTTCGGCTGAGTTCCTTCTTCTTCTTTGTATGTACTGAGTCTGGGCTGACATCAGCTCTGTTAAGCATGAGATTTAGGTCATTACATTTGTTTACTTTGGGTCATAACTGGCTGAATTTCTCACTTAAAGTTATAATCCTTAAGATTTTAATTCTGTTTTCACTGTTGCTGGTGGTGTCTGTCTTTCCTTCCAGGGATTCAACAGGCAAAGATAGATGCATGTACTGGACATGATGCGGAAGACCTAAATCTGTGCATGTGTGCTTTTCATGTGATGCACAAGGCAACATTGGATCATGAGTTCAGTATTACCATGTCGGAAAACATTGTTGACTTTCTTCTTTAAGGTGCCATTATACAAGTTGCTTGACAGATGGTTCACTATCTTTGGAACCCTCTCCCCAAATACCTTTTTGACATCGGATTTGGGGGGGGCTGTGAATGACAATTTCTGTAATTCGACATTCACAGCCACTTCATGTCATGATTGGCCAGCTGTGCGGAGGTGAGAAAAAGAAGCAGGATTTGAGATGTATGCTTGACACAACTATTTCTATCACTTCTGATGTGTATATAATTTAAACTATCGCGTCTCTCCCACTTTATGACACTTTTGCCCTCTGACGTGGTTGGACATCATACAGACTACTTCTCGAGCATAACTTGACCCTTAGTCTCCTGTATCAAAAGCCCATGATTTGTTTGGCTACACTGTACACAAGTTGTTGTATTATTAAAACGCTGTTTGCCGTTACCACCATTAACTGAAGTCTTAAGGATTATAACTCTCACATTTATCTAGTCCAAAAAATAAAATGCATAAACTAACTGTAGTAAACTTTTATTCAGGACTGAGTTTCAGTTTCCTTTCCAAAATGAACCCCCTTATCTGGACCCAGATCAGTGCTCAGTATCCTCCAACACATTACAACATTTGTACACTGCTGTTCAGTGATGGTGCTTTGTTCTCACCACTGTCTAAATACAACTCTATCTACTGTGACAAAACATTTTGATATGTTTGTAAATTACTAGTATTATCCTTAATATTATTTTTATAATTACCATCAGTACTTTGGTTTCTCCTGCTAACAACATTACATGAGATGATAATGATTAAACATCATAATGTGCCATAAGAGTAGGTAGATTTACACACTATGCTAGACGACTTCATGTATGTTTAACAAGGGTTTCATTGACAAGTCAGCCACTACAGCCCCTCATTTAACGGCCATGTAAAATAAAGTGAATTTTGTGTGGATTGAAATACGATCACACTGTGTTGGTCTAGATTTATCATCTTGAAACTGGAACATCCACACGTTTTCCCTGATTTAAAAAATAGATGGGAAATAATGCAGTACAAAACAGTGTGTCACATGTGAGTTTTTCCTTACAGACCGTAAGGAAAAACAGACCGTTTATCCTGGTTAGTTTGGTGTAGGATTTCTCAGATTTATGTGCTGTATGTGATGGCTGTTTGATATCCTCAGCATTACACCCAGGAACTTTGTCCTCCCTCTCTCTTTCTGTCTTGCAATTCAACTGATGTTGTTATCAAATATATTAAATGACAGTAAAGATTATATAAATTCCAGTATGATGGGGAAAAAAATACATTTCAGTGTTCTGTATCCTATGAATGATACAAAATAAACTTTGACATTGCACCTTTGCAAAGGCCTGGTTGTGTTGTTATTGTTTATTAAACGTTGCTGAATTATACGTCTTGTAATCAGTCAAGATTTAAGTGTCACTACATGAAAAACAGGTTGCAGCGCACAATATGAGTTGTTGCTAAATATTTAGACCTAGTAATTGTCGGTGTGACTATTGTGTAGCCAACGTAACTAACTAAAAAAGCTAAAGTTAGCACTGTGCGTATATGACTTGTTTAGACTGAAGTGTAAAATAGGTAACATAAAATAGGGTTGACACATCTGACTTGATCAAAATGCTTTTTAACGATGAAAACAGCACTGGTTAGAGTGCATGAACACTACTAACTCTGCAGTTATGTGACAACTTGTGATGGTAAAGTGACATCCTGTTCATAGTTAGTCAATTAGATTTAGATTACCTTCGCCCACATTTGACAGCTCTAATGAAGAAAACAAATAAACTGTTAGTCAATCTCTCAATGCTTTTGGACTCCCTAACTCAGCTCCTTTACTGCTAAGACTTTGATTTTCAGGTCATGAATATAGGCCAGCGGTTCAATTTTTTTAACCATGAAATAATTTCCAAAAGAGCTGTACTCAAACAGAAGAGTGCACTACAAAGTGCATTTGTATAGGACTATTGTCAGCAGTGGACTAATACACATTTAGTGACATGTTGAGTATTTTCGGCAGCAGGATGGTGTATTTGGGTTTGACTCAAAATAAGCTACCGTGCCCGTGTTCATCATACTGGAGGAAAGTGTCAGACAGTGCAGTGACGTGGCTCATTTTTACTAGTTTTTAAACAACAGTGGAACTCTATGGCAGAAAGGAATAACCCTTATTAGGCTTTGGCTCACAGGGACTAATTGTTTGTATTATCAATTCTATTTGGGGGTTTTATTGTAAATATTGATAACAAGGAAATGTAGAATATTTCCAGTCTATTCTTAAAGTGAACAGCAAACAGAAAGCAGATGCATATAAAAGAAAAAAAAACATGAGCAAAAAAAATAGACTAGATTTATTTATGTGTAATGTACGTGGTGTTCCATTCAATACAATCCGCCAGTTTCTTTTAAACCTGACCTCAGTGGTCTATTTTGTAACACAACTGTCTCAACAGAGTGTGTCAACACTTTCTGAAGAATTTGCAGCATAGTCGTCCATCCTCTTCCTCTCGCATCAGCTTTATCTGTCTTCCCCAGATTAATCTGATAGTGTGTTTAGTTTGTTCACCACTGCAACATACCCACAATTTGCGCAAAAAAAAAGAGCTGGACAGATTTAGAGCTGCTGCGAGTGTGCAGTGTTTGGGTTTGTGTGTGAGGAAGCTGTGTGGTTGTCGCCTCAGAGGTGTCAGAGCTGAAACACTTCCTCGTCCTTCTTTTCGGTCATCAAACCGACCGGCAGAGAATGTCAACGGCTGCCAATCCACCTCAGAGCAGACTGACCTCACATGTGACACACTGACTCCACGTTGTCTTAGCTAACTTGATGTAAGACATTCATCTCAGTGAAATTATTAGTTTGAAGTCTGCGTGTGACGTTAAGAAGCACTGGTGGAATGTAACTATCTGGTGAGTATTGGATTTTATTTATGAAAACTATCTCTGGTTAAATGAGAGCTACTACAGTTTTGTTTTGAGTTGTTGATGTTCATTTGTTTTTCCTTTCAATATGACACTTTTGGGTTGTTTAATCAATGTAGATTCTTCCTTTATCCTAACTTGTTGGTTAGACAAATAGTATGCTAAACCAAATTGTGTTGAATTGTTTCAAAAGTAATGGTCTATATTCAACAAATCTACTTTTTATAATTTCAGATGAAAATCACCTAGTTTTGTAATTACCTTTAAGTAACCATGTGGATCTTTATCACTATTATTTCTGTAAAGAGGAAATATTTAAAACAAATGCACAAATAGCCTGTAACAAGATTCTTTTGAAATGTTTGTCAGTGCGTTATCACATTTACTTATAGTGAATATCACTGTTTTTGAGCTATTAAGAAAGCAGTTCAAAGTAGGAATAAAGCAAAAAGAACCGTCAATCTTATGGCAACACCTTTGCTCTTCTGTAAATATAGTGACACATACACAAGTTTTTTTTGTTGTTTTACAGACAACAAACACATTCTTTAAAAATAGTAAAAAGTGTATTCAGATTAAGTTACAGAAAAATCCAATTGCAGAGTGTCTTGTTTTCTTTGGTCGTCCTTGAGATAAAGTATCATGATTAGAGCCACATTCAGTTGACTGGACACACAGCTGTCAGTGTGTAGAACCACATTTCACACGGCATGCTCAAGCAGAAACCAATCCAAGACGTCACTGTAGTAAACCATTGAAACTGTCATTATAAAATGAAAGAGGGTCTGAACCATCTCAACTCTTCCTTGAGCTGACTGTCCATCATGTTGAATGTGAAGGGAAATATTGGCCAACGAAACGAAACGCATCAAAGATAAAAAAAAAAGATTAGTAAAATAAACTTATTAGCAAATGTGCCCATATTATGACATATAATTCAAGGCGAAAAGGCTTCTACAGATTCCTCTGCCTCCAAAAACCCATAAAAGTTCTCAATATTTTCTCGAAGGTAAAGTGTAAACTGATTTCCTGCTATCTTCTCTGCTATATTAGCTCCATAGTAGGTAATATTTTACAAAGAAAGCAACGATTAGTGGAAAATCCAAAATATGAATACAGATTTGTGTAGCAGAGCTTTGTTTCTCCATCTTTTCTACCCCGTTATTTACAACCACTCAGATTTATTTTATAACCCTTTTGTAGGAGTCCGACCCCTAGGTTTGGAACCACTGGCCTAAACTAACTAAGTGTATATAAAGTGGTTAAAACTATCTCCACCTTGACAAGCTTCAAAAGTATAATGATGCTTATACATTGTTACACCATTATTAACAACCTTATGTCCTATATAATAATATACACTTTTACTATACTTTTACCTGTGATACTTTAAGTACATTACTTTTACTTGTATTGGTACTTTAACTTTAGTAAAATATCTTACTTCTTCCACCATTACAAACTGTACACATGTAATATAAGATAGAATATTTAAAACTTCAGGCCCATAGAAAAAGGAAATAACATTATGCCTTTGTTCCACATTTTATACATTTATCAGGGATACAGACATTAAATCGATTTAACAAGGTCGGTGTTAAATACAACCTCATAATCTGTTTATATTGGTGTTAAAACAAGTGTTTATTGATTGTGTTTCAGCAATTGAACAGATCTCTTAACAATCCTCTGTAGTAATCTCATTATTTATGTCCTCACACCACGCAAGCCTTTTATTTTCGGAGACCGAGGAACTGTCCCCCATTATTTTGTAAAAGCGAGAGAACTGGCCTCTCGTTTAGTGATGGTTTACTGCTATGTTTTCTACAGAGGGGAGAGTAGGAATGTGTCTTAAATATGTAGCCTCTAACTTATTTATATATTTATTTTACTTTATAGATGCTTATTTTCTTCAAGTTATAATTGTTGTACTGATATTTTCAAATACTTTTAAATATGCAACAGCAATGTCACTTTTTAGTTTTTTGCTGCATGCTGTAACACCTCAGTGTCTTCCACTGAGCTCCACTGCAGCTTCACCTTTGCTCAAATGCTAGCACTGAGTCATGAAAAGTGTTGCTGTTAGGTGATATAGTTGTACTTCTGATATGACTGTTTTTGTCACATTGTCACGAACCAAGCTTGTAGGAACTTTAGGTCCAAATGTCAGTTTCAATCAGATTTGGGCTGCTTTCACCTGCAGTGTGAATGGAGTTTAAAAGATCGATACTCCAAAGATGGGAGAGGAAAAACCATCTCTGCATTAATTAGGCCTTTAGTGTCAAGTAAGCCACTACTGACAAAAGGGCATCTAACAGAATTTAAAAGAGAGAACAAGAAGAAAAATATGCTTTGGTTGGATGTGAAAAAAAAACAGATCTTTGATTTATATGCCAAGTGATCTTCCGGGGCTGGTAAACTGGTCAACCATAGAGAACAATGATCACAGCAAAAACCAGATGAAGAAAAACATTTGCATACAGGACTAAGATTCAACTTTCAGCTGAACATGTATGACAAAACCAACACAAAAACCTTCTCTGCTTAACAATATCAACACATTTTTTAGTATATATATATATATATATATACACTGATTCAAGCAGGAAACAAATTATTGAAATCACAGTTCTGCTGCCCTCTCTTGGGCAGTACAAGTATCTAGTGTAACCCTTTGGTCAATCATTCTAGTATTTGCCTTTAGTTAAGGTGTATCAGATGCTACAGTGCATATTAATTACTGGTTCAGTTTTCATAACTTATACAAATATGCAACCAGTAACATCCAGATAAGAAAAACCAAACTGTACATTTGAATGTCATCACTACTGTAACACTGGCATTCATATATATTTTTTTAATCCTCTAGGTGACTTTGATTTCAAATTTAAAGCGGATCTTCCTGCCTCCTGAGTGATGCCTCGTTCCTTCTTGGTGAAGCGAGGAGGGCTGCACCACCTTCGGCCCGCAACAAGAAGCCCCGGTCCTGGATCGACGCCAGTAACATTTAGCCAGCTTGGAAAAAAGACAGGGTCCTGGGTTACATCCCTGGAGTACTGCACCGCAGAAACACCAGATAATGACGCAGTGCCCATCGCATTATTGCAGCAGGACCTTCCTACTGCCAGCCACTCTGATGGAAGTGGGCACCTTCAGCCATTGAGTCCCAAATCTTACGGTGGGTGACACCATGTTTGTTAATTTGGATAGGCCTTCATCACAAGCATGTCAAGCAAGACTTTACAGAGACAGAAAATGCACAAAACACTTCCTAGATAACTTAAAATAACAAAATGATTTAGAGTATGCAGCAGTGATGGATTCAAGCAGAGAACAGGACAAAGAAAATACTTTTTGTTGACTTTTGTGACGCATTATAGGACTATTTACATAATTCTTATGATCTCTCAAGTGTATTAATCCAAGTTTCATTAAGATGAATAAATACCATCCAGTCAATTTACCTGTCCGTCCTTGTACTCAGACTGTAGACCTGCTGAGCCCTGCAGTCCTACCAACTCAAACACTTCAAGGCCTGTGGAGAAGGTCCAGTCTTGCCCTCCCACACCAGCGTTATGGTATCAGGACAAACTGTCCATGGGACTCGGAGACATGACTCAGCACCCTCAGATCCTGAGGGAGACCAGGAGCAGTGGCTGCTCGAAGATCAGTTCTCCGAGGCAAGAGTGTCCACTCTGTAGCAAAGTATGTCATCGCTCCATTACATTCAATTACATTTGTCTTACAGACCACCAGCAACTCTGAAGGATTAACACACAGGGCCACTTTGTAATTTATATTTGCTCTGAAGAAAATGGCTTAAGAGAAAGGGGAAACCTGAAGATTTAACAACAAGTTAAATTGAAGTCTAAAATGATCTCTTTTGTTCTCCAGTGTTAAACTGTTTTCATCTCGTCTTTGCAGATATTTTCATGTCTATCAAGTTTGAAGACTCACATATGCAAGACTCATGGAAGCAGAGCACCTCTTTCACCAGCACAAATAAAGTCCAGCAAGATAGTTACCGAGCGGGCATCATGCAGGGCCAAGGTCAGCATCACATTTCTTGTTTTATGGTATTATCTTGCATGCCTTTGGACAAAATGCACACAATAACAAAAATCCATTTCATGCACTTAACACATAACCACAGTGCCTGTTGTTTTAGGAGAGGACATTTGGCTGTACAGTGTGTGGAAAAGTCTTCAAACGCTCCTCCACCCTCTCCACTCATCTGCTCATACATTCAGACACCCGGCCCTACCCCTGCCAGTACTGTGGCAAGCGGTTCCACCAGAAGTCCGACATGAAGAAACACACCTTCATTCACACCGGTGGGTTTAAAAATTCCCTTTGGGTGTTCTGACAACATTCATATGAAATTATTAACCTGATCGGCGCTTCAATTTTCTATGCATCACTTATGCTAAATGCCATAATCTACTAATACTAATAGCGTTCATCACTAATGTTTCCAGCACAAACACATTTCCCAGCCATGCACGTAAACTTTAATTCACAGTATGATCTGCAACCCAAGCAAATGTTTATAGTGTTTACAAGCGTTTCTAGTATATTTTGTCCCAATACAGTCTCTTTAACGTGTTAATTAATAAACTTCAGAGGTGCTGGCACAGTAGATGGACTTCGTTTTTGGACAGCACCAGGCTAGCTGTTTCCTCCTGTTTCCAGTCTTTATGTTAAGCTATGCAAACCAGCTTCTGGATCTAACTTTATATTTAGCATAAGAGTGACATCAAACATCTTCTCATTTAACTCTCAGTAAGAAAGTAAATACAGCTATGTGTATTTCCTAAAATGTCAAACTATCCCTTTAAGTTATTTTTTAAGCAAAAGGGCCAAACATCCATTTGTCTGAGCCTCTTAAGCGTCCATATGTCATTGAAAATTGAGTATCTTCAAGCATGCAAACAAACCTTTTCTTCTGATGTATAACTGAATTAAATAAACATATTTAACAAATTAAGTGCTATTCTCTTTGTTTTGATGCAGAGTAGTGTCACATCTATACAGTTTAAACATCCTGTAAATGACTTCTGCTGTGTTTGTTTGCCAGGGGAGAAGCCTCATGTGTGTCAGATATGTGGGAAGGCATTCAGCCAGAGCTCCAACCTCATCACCCACAGCCGTAAACACAGGGACGACCGACCCTACCGCTGTCCTCGCTGCCTCTACAGCTTCCAGCACAAAGTGGACCTGCGGCAGCACCAGGAGCACCACTGCACCTACCGCTGACTTGGACACAGCCGAGTCAACATCTTCAGCCGTTTCCAATAACCAGTGGAAACACATTCAGGATAGAAAGCTACTGACTTGTGCTGTTGTTATGATTAAGTAAAATCTTACTTCCAAAGCTATAGTAGATTGTATTTTAGATTGAAATGTCTTGTAGGAACTACATGAGCTTTGCAGAAAGACAAAACGTGGAAGTCATAGTTAACTTGATCTATTGTGTACTACTAAAAATCCCAATAGTACTAACTATTCTGAGTTACTCTCGTGTTAAATAAAGTGTTTTATATTTATATCTAAGAAAGTAGACCATTATTTGTGACATTTTTTTTATTTTTTATTACCAGCATGTCAAGAGCTGAGAAAAAAAAACATGTGGTTCTTAACAAAATAATGAATGGCATTATCAAAGATGACAGCCAGTGAATTCACTTTTCAAGAGATGGGAGTTTTTCAGGGAAATTTTTATTTCCCCACATGATTTGTCCATATTCTCTGCAGATCTGTGATCATGTGATGTGATTTATGTGTAACTGAACATTTACTTTCCCTCTACAGTACAAATATTTAACTTTGTAGAGATGTAGCTTTGACAAAGACCTGTGACACTACCTGTACATGATTTTTCCCTCACTTTGAAAGAAGTTGATACAAACTGCTAGAATTTATGTGTTGCAGCATCAGTATTAAGTAAATGGTTTCAATCCAGAAGTGTCCCTAACAGCAGCGCCTTACTTCCTCTGGGGTCTGCGAGATAGTTAGCTGGCAAGGAAAGGAAAGAAAAAGTAACCATGATTTACAAGAAATAGCCTCCACTGACTATAACAGGCACAGGGAGGCTTTGAGTCTGAAATGCTACAGGAGTGTTATTCATTTGACAAAGCAGATTAAATAATGATTGGCAGTATTGAAGACAACAACCAATACATTCAGTTTATAAGAGAAATGTTCTTATCTTTCCAAGGTTCATACGTGAAACCGAACTTTTACTTTCCCTCTACAGCACACAGACTTAACATTGTAAAATTGTAGCTTTGATACACACTGGTTACACTACATGATTTCATTACATCTATTTCACTTTGAAAGCAGTTGAAACAGATTGCTAGAATTCATGCGGCACATCAATGGTATTAAGTGACGTGTAATTTAAACCCACAACCCTCCTCAATGTAGAATCTGCCTCAACAGCAGTGCAGTTAAGTTAATAAGACTACAGTGAATATTACTTTTCTCTTTTGGTAATTCAGTCAACACCATCTAGACCTGTAGCAAATGCTGTCACTTCTGTTACAGCACAGTAGCTACGAAGCTCATCGTCACATAACAGGCAAGTGTCAATTTTAGCAAAAACTTTGAATTTATTCATTTATGATTAATCTTTTTCAATTGGCTTATCTATAATTTTGGAATTATTGTTACATACAGCTGGAAAATACCAAAAAATAGATGTAATAATAAATCTTTCTAGGCTATATCTCCCCACTGGTTTTCCATTATATGTGCATACATACATACATATATATATATATATATATATATATATATATATATATATATATATATATATATATACACACAGACATAAATACATATAATATATTATATATAAACACAGAGAAAGAATCCACCAAAAAACAAAGATATCATTAATGTTTTTATTTTGAATTATGCTTATTTATCTTAAGTTTTGATACAGGGCACACATTACAGAGGTTTTCGTTCATTACTTGTAGAAGATTCTGTAGAGGTTTTTATTGCATGCAAACAACCATGAAACACTTCAGCTGTCAGAACCTTCCATTTCTTTTGTACCACTGAGCTCTGGCAACGACATCATTGGAGTAGTCTTTACCTGTTGTTTTTTCATCCACGTTATCATAGGAATGGACGTTTCCATCTCCCATATTGTAGGCTGCTATCCCTCCTGCAGAGACAAATACAAATGAGAACGAAGCTATGTGTGAAGGGAGTTTGTGCATGTTTGAGTCTACTGACTCCGTAAAACAAACCTTTCAGCTGCTGCTCTGTGGTCCAGCCAGGAAATTTGTTGCGGATCCGTTTGATGAAATAAACCAGGATGCCGGTGGCTTGGCAGAGATGCTCCTCACTGTCCCATGCGCCCTCTGCGGTGTGTCCACCTCCGTTTGGATTAACATCTACCTACAGGAATGGGAATGAAAAGGGATGAACACTGCGGTTATTGTATTGTTATGTGAGTTTCTGAAAAGAGGATGTGAGTGACATAGTAATATTTGTTTGAACCTGCATCAGTCCCCAGGCATTATACGCTCCTCTGTTTGAGTCATAGTCTCCCCAGCCGTTCTGTAGTACATTTCCAGCCCTGGACTCTCTGGAGATGATGGCAGCAATGAGAGCTGGATCGATTCCACATTTACCTCCTACACTCTTGATTTTATAGCTGTACTTTTCCATCCTGCCCGCATCAGTCTCTGCCATGGTGTTTGATGCCCTCACACCTTTAAAAGTGTAATCAAACAGAGAACATAAATATGCAGCAAATGCATCTATTTGCCTGTCAATCCATAGAAACACTGTAGACACAGATCGAGATTGTTTGATGAATTTCTACAGTTTCTCCACTGCAGCGTTTACCTGAATATCCCAGCCTGTCCTGCTGAGCTGTTTGCCCAGAAGCACCAGTAGTTTCGACCCTCATGATGTTTCCATAACCTGCAATTGTTCCGTTTATTAGATTTTTTTTTTTTTTTTCCATCAGCACACCTGCACATCAACATTAGCACAAAGCATGACGACTTGACCTAACACTTACATAACCTGGACATCCTTACAAACAGGAGCCACACTACAGGAGCGACAACAACGTAAATAAAAAAGCACAGATACAGTCTAGGCTTGTGTGACAATATTACCTTTACAAGTGTAAACATCTAAAACAAGGAAGTGACAAGACACGCTAGTGTTCCCTGTAAATAAGTATTCCTGGTAAGTAAGTCTTGGTTGTGTGTTTCCACCACATGCGCATTGACAGCTGAAAGTCAGGTTCAACAGTAACAAAACACAAACACCCACCCATCTTTCCTGTTTTCTTCTTCTGATAGTCTTCTTGAAACTGGAATTGTAGAGCTGTGACACAATGTCCCTCTGTCCACTCTTTGATTCAAGCAATGCAGGATGGCTGTATTTATGCCTGTATGTTTACTTTCAGTTTCGCCATGACTTCCTTGTCTCATCTGTTATTCTATTTTGGCCCTGGGTGGGCGTGTCCGCAAGAGAAAATGAAACATGAGCTCGCAGATTTCAATGCTGGGACCTGGAGGGTTCGTCAGTGAAGAAAGTGGAGAAAAAGCCAGTGAAAGCAGCTGACTTACAAGAAATAGACCTCACTGGCACAGGACATTCATTTGTTCAGTCAGCAGCTCACAGTGGCAGGCTGTAAACTAGTAGAGGTAATACATTAACTCCTGAAGCTCCTGATTCTTGAGTGCTACAAATAATTGCAATGACATATTATTTCATCACCATTGCACCAAAATAATTACGCTCTAAATTAAGATAAAGCCTATTTGCATTTATACAAGCCTAAAAACACATTCCCTATATATCATATCACGTTACACTTTATTCATTGAAAAACACTGCAGGGCAGCAACAACTGCCAGCGGACATTCTGACTACAGTTTACAGGAAATGGGTGTTTTCCATGAACTCTTATCTCTCTTCCACATTCACAACACCGTTGTGCACATCTGTGATATCCTGCATGGAAAGTCTCAAAGTTTAAACTGCAGCTGAACTTTTACTTTCCATATGAAGTACACAAGCAAACATCAGTAGCCTTGAGCCCATCTGTTTGATGTAAAGCCACATGCCTGTGTCAGTCTTCACAGTTTGTACTTTCCTGTTCTGCATCATGTGCACATCACTGCAGGTACAAACGGTGATAATGAAAGTCATGCCATCCAAACTTATTACTTCTCACATTTCGGCAAATGATCAGTGATCAAGGTCCATTAGCTGTTCTGGAGCTTTCAATTATATCACATGCTTTTCACTTAATTTATAGGCAGTATGTGTACTGTACAAATGGTTTATAACACACTATAATGTACAGTAAATACAGGGCAATATAAGGGTTTATCAGCACATTTGTGAACAATTAAAACTCTTCATATGGAACTGGTGGATTAGCAGTTAACGAACCATCTTTCCAACGGGTCATTGATCACAGAAGGACACAAACACATGAGGGGAACTGTTTGTGATGGAAATCTAAGAGCTGGTTCACTCTGACAAGAAGTTTCAGGAGACCGGGATGTCTTACACAGGAATAGTTATTGAAGCTCGATCGAGGAGAAAAGGGAAACACCACGTGTGAATCACAGCGTACTGCTACCCAAATCTGAAGATGGTGTCCTGAATCTCAGTATTTAACCCTCCCCAGAACTGATCAGTTCCGCTATATCCAAACAGGGTTATTCCTAACTCAGTCTGTCATGTGTGAGGACTCTATTGGATATCGGATCCAAACAAGGAAAGACGTCAACCATTGCTGTCCTAGCAGCAGCATATAGCCTCTCTACAGTCTCTCTTATCCAGCGTCAACAACCAGGCACCCGTACTCACATAAAATGATATATGACTACATACATGAACAAACCCTTACAGTGTGGTGTAAAGCATTTATTAACTGTTTGCACAAATGTACAGATCATTTACAGGCAAGTTTAAAACAGTTTGTAAATGTGATTAAAACTAATCAAGAAGTATTTTAACTGTTTATACAGCAGTTATAGATACTTCTGCAGCATTAATTGTTGAAAAATAGATTAGTATGGATTTTAAAATGACACTAACATTAGCTACTATAGTGTATTTGTAAGCAGGTATATGGACACTCTTAAAAGTTTATACATAAAGGAGGTGCAGGTAAAATAAATTGAGCCCAAAAACAAGGAAATCATTTATTGGTAATTTTGCTTTGCATTATTTTTATTCAACTTGTGTCTAAAGTTTTCAAACACACCTCCCCCGGTAGACATATTACTGAGGTGAAAGGGACCTGTTTCATAGGGTGGGCACAGCTTTGCGGACCAGTGAATTGATGGACCAAGTGGTATGAACCGTTGACCAGCTGTCCTTCTCCTCATGACCAACATTTCCACAAAATCTGCAAGTCTGTGAATCCATTTGGAAGTAATGCGCCTTTTTGCGACGGGCCACCCCCACTACCATGCCCCCTTTTAGCATGAACAGAAACACACACCTTCAAACACACACTCTTGACCTTCATGCAAAATTTCGGCCTCTTAGGACGAAAGCTGTGGCTGCCAAGGGGTGGGGAAATACTTGTGGACTACAGAGCTGCTGGTCGCAGCTAAAAACGGGGCTAGAGTTGTAGCTCACAGTGCAAATTACTTAATCCATTGTATCATTATATTTCCTTTGTTTCCATCACCAAAAGTTTTAGAGTCAGACTTTGAAACCCCCATGCATTTTGACATACTGCAGTCATTATAGACATCGTTTCATATATGATTTTTTGATTTTCAGGAGGTAGTTGTCAGCTTCAGGTTTTAAAAGCCAGCGTTGCTTTTGTACCACTGAGCTCTGGCAATGACATCATTGGAGTAGTCTCCGCATGCGGTTTTGGCGTCCACCTCGTCATAAGAGTGGATGTTTCCATCGCCTGCATTGTAGGCCGCTATCCCTCCTGCAGAGACAACTACAAATGAGAAAAAAGCAAAACACTTTCACTGTCACAAACGTGATTCGGTAAAACTGACCTTTCAGCTGCTGCTCCTTGTTCCAGTCAGGAAATGCATGCTTTATGCGTAACAAGAAATGAATCAGGATGTCGGTGGCTTGGCAGAGGTGCTCCTCACTGTCCCATGCGCCCTTTGGGGTGTGTCCACCTCCGTCTGGGTTGACATCAATCTATGGAAATATTTGTTAATAAAGTTCAGATGAACACCACTGCTATTTTAACAGGAGACACTGCTGAGAAGGAGTGAGTAAAACTATTTCATTATAACCTGCATCAGCCCATATGTGTTATATTTTTGTCTCTCTTCGTCATAGCAACCCCAGCCTCCCTTCAGGGTCTTTCCAGCCCTGCATGATCTGGAGATGATGGCGGCAATGAGAGCTGGATCAACTCCTTTCTGATGAGCCACGTTTTTGATGGTGGATTTGTAGTTGTTCATTTCTACCAGATCAGTCTCTGCCATGGCGTGTGACGCCTTCATACCTTTAGAAAGCAATAAAGGAGAGAAAAGGAATATGGCCTCAGTGCAGCAATCACCTTGAAAATGTATTGATATAGTTACACTGTAGATATAGATAAATATATATGTAACTATAGATGGATCGATCAGTGTTTACCTGAGTATTTCAGCTTGTCCTGCTGAGCTGTTTGCCATGAGGCACCAGTAGTTTCAAGCTTCATGATGTCGCCATAACCTACAAATATTCAGTTTATTAGATTATCTATTATCAACACACCTGTACATCAACATGAGCACAAAACACGAGGACCTGAAGGTATTTCACACAATCCAAACCACTCACTTACTGAAAACAGACGTCAGCGATCCTTCACTTGTGTCTTTGGCTGGAAATACACAACGACACAATGTTTAATCGCAGTGAAACAATTCACTGAAAGACTTATGTAGGTAAATTACTATTGTTATGAGTATCATTTGACCCAGGTCAAAGACTAAACTGAATGCTCAACATGAAAGTAAATCTAATTGGTCAAACCATAAGATCAAGAAAGGAAACTGCTTAAGATGGATTTCTGTTTTTCGGTTCAGTTATCACTATCTGAAACTACAAAAGCAATATCTTCTATGGCTCTGAAAAACCTTCCGTTACTGTTGTATCTTCTGTACCGATGATGTGATGATGATGAAGGAATCTCCGCTGACACCGACTTAGTTGTATAAAAAGGTTTATTACAAAAAGTACAGCATCAAAACAAGCACCATGGATTGCCTGTGAGAGGATCCGAAGCCAATGTGAATCTCTCCCGTTTTCCACTCAAACTACACTTCTTAAGGCCTATTTTAAAACATTCATACATATTCATGGTATAGCTAATGTGTGGTGTCTGGATAGGCTCAGAGCCAACCTCATAACCATACATGGCTATATTACAGAAAGGGAAGGTGTGAACATATAGTTCATGTTGAAACTGATCTCATCTCTTTGGAACTTTAGGAAAACGACCCCCAAGGGGCACCCATCTATGAAAGTAGCCAGACCTTGGACATAGGCTTATCTAAACATTACACACACAAGTATGTAAACATTGGACACACATGGGAGAGACATCTCTCAGCTCAGACACCTCATTACAAACTAGGACATTTTGAAAGAGATGGGCAAGGAGGGTCTAAGGAAAGATCAAGGTTGCATTGTGGGAAGTGTATGATGCCCAGTCCCCCCAGACTTTAAGAAAGTGCAAATTGCAGGAGTGGCCCTTTTAATCCAGATTGAACTCATTCGGTTCGTCTTTCAGATTTGGGATCAAACGTTTCTAACGTTTGAGTCCAAAAGATGAAGACGGTGGGTTGTGAGGATGTGTCAGATTGCAAGGAGCCGGCCTGCGACTGAAAGACAAAAGCAGGTTTCAAAGAGAGGCTTGAGGACGCGGACACTTCCCCTGCAGCGCTCGGTCACTTGAACGCACCGTGAAGACCGACCCGCACTGTCGCAGATCTGATGCCAAGCACGCTGAGCTTACCCAGGCTCTCTCTTTGAGCGTTGCAGCCGATCTCCGCCAGCGTCTCCAGAGCCACCTCTCTCGCTCCGGCCTCGGTGTAGGTCGACACCAGGACATCTGCGATTTCTAGAAAGTTTTTGTCCTCCAGAGCTCTGCGTCTGACCCGCGGCTCCCGCCTGCGGTCCACCACCGCGGAGCTGAACTTCAGCAGCTGGATGTGGCTCAGGTCCTCCAGCGCGTCCATCAGGGCGCGTTTAACGGTCTTGGGAGGCATCTGTGCGTCTCGGTCAGGGGACAAGAGCACGCACTGCTGCAGCTGAAAGGGAAACTGAATTTGAGAAGACCCCACCCTGAAAAAAAAAGAAAAAAAAAAAAAGTTTTGGCCCGTCAGCGACCAAACCCTGTGACATTTTCTGTGGATTTAAGATAAGGAAATCTTTTTTTTTTTTTTTTTTTTTTAATTCATTTACAGATCCCAACAAAGGGCCCAAGTTCACTGTTTCAATTAGTTGCACATACATTTGCTTTGCATACATTTAATTTTTAGAGGCGTTTTTCCGAGGTACAGTATCAACTAAGGCATTATTAACTGATCTCCTTCTTCTGTCTTTTAGAAGAGCTTTATTACTGTAGTTCATGTTGTGCTCTCATGGAGCATGTTACTGTCAAATCAAATTACCACACAGTTATTAAGACACATCAAATCCGGGGCCAGTTGATATTATTCCAGTATAGGAGTTCAGGTTGGTTTCTGGATCTCTGGTCAGGCCACTAAGCTACCATGTGTAGTTTGATGCGTGCACCAGACTTAATTAGAGAATTGGAGAAATTTGGAAGGGTCATTTTATTTCTTTCTTTCTTTATTTTTGCCTCAAACTGTGGCATTTTGAATTATTCTGTCCAAATATAATAAGAATTTGCCTTAAATGTTCAATATGTGTAATATGCGTGTGATCTCCTTTTCACGTCATTAAAGACATTTTACATAAACTGAAGAGGACATGACATTATGTTCTCAGTGGTAGCTGGGGCCCTGCTTCCTGAGGAGTATGGTTGCAACAATAATCACTGAGGAACCTGCAGATGGCGGTGGTGTAAGGGAAATTATAACTTCCTGTAATGGCTTCACCGTGCACAATTGAAACAGGAGTTAAAGATAGGTCTATACTTGTGCTTGTGCTGGCTTGATGGCTTATTAAGTTAAAAACCCTTAAATCGTTTAATGAGATGTAAAAAGAGTAAAAACTGTGGGATTGATGGATTAACGGGTGTGTAAATAAGTGATTCAGTGGTAGTTAGTCCAATTAAAGTTTTTCTACCTTCTATTTTGCACCATGCTATCATATGCAGTCAAGTAATTGTGTCAAATGTCCAAATGTTGAACTTTTTTTCGCCAGAGCCACAGGCATCTTCCCATGGTACACTGAACTCGACAAAGTAAATAGTCTGGTGAGTCCACCAACACGGATCGGGTCATATTGTGAGGAAATCTGGGTCAGGTTAAAGTGCAAAATTGTGGAAAAATGTTGGGGTCTGTTGGTGGTCTGATGCGCTGACAGTGATCTTGGACCTGTGGAAATACAAATCGAAATGCCACCTCTGCTGGTTAGTTGCAACCCTTTCCTGTATCTTCCAATGTCCTGACTGAGATTTGAGTTATTCGTATGTTATTGTGTGTGTAGTTTTAAGGGTTCTATCGAATAAGTCTAGTATTTACTATGTGCTCTGACTGAAGCTTTGCCCTCTTCCCTTTTTTGAGTAGACACAGCAGACTCTGTATCCACTGCACATGAGGAGTGTTATGCTTTTAGAGGGTTTTCTTTTTTGTTCTCTACTGGTCTTCAAATCACTTCACTGTGGACAGTAATATCCCACTGTCTGACACTACACCCAGCCAGGTCTCTACCACCAGATTATTTCACCACTAGATAATGTTACTTTCCTAATTAGCTGCATTGATTCGAACAGTTCATCACAATATCCACTAAAATGCCTTAAACATATAGCAGGTAATGGTGGTATTTTATTGTTAAAAGACTGTTTGACTAATGTATTTTTTATAAACTAATAATATTTATAAACTAACAATAATAAATAAGGAATTTACAAGTGACACTTTTAAATAAAAGTCACTGACTGGAGTCAAGTTGGACTTAAATCTAATGTTATTCATTCCCCAAAAAAGCAAAAAAAAAATTAGAATACCAATCACTTAAAGGTTCAAAGTTTGCTTTGTAAAGTTATTGATGTGGTAAAGCAATCACTGCACAGTTTGTATTAGCACTAATATTGCCAAACATTTGTCAAATGCAGAAAAATATGTGTGCGTGTTTGTTTCAGCTGTACCATATGTAGTTAACATGAATCATGCCACTGGAAAACTTGATGCAAATGAACAAGACACATATTAGAAACAATCACATTTATTACATTTGGCCAGTCTCGTTATCTTTCTGTTTTTGGAGAGTCAGTTTCCTGAAAAATTAAAAGAGGAAAAATACGATGAATGTAAAATATGACTTTTTTTTTTTTTGTTTTGTTTTTGTTTTTTCATCTCTGTCCAACTTTTAGGACATGGAACAAAGTTCATCTTACTCCTATAGGGAAACTCAATTAGTATTTATATTCATACATGTCTGACAATAGTACACACATTAGCCATTAACATGATCAGACGTACTGATAAATTGAAAGGTTTGTAAAAGCAACAGAACCCTCAGTTAGAAATTATTATAAGACAAACAACCACCAACATAACTACATGTAGGCTGGATCTAAACTCATCCTAGTTGTGAAGGTCCTTTCAAGAGACCCAAATCTGATAAGCTGTAAAGTGCCTGAGTCTCAATATTAAACCCATTGGTGCCCCACATTCATTCAAAGCAACACTGATTTAAACTAATCCTGCATCTTGAACTGAGTCATATACATTAAAATGATAAACTAGTCCAGAGTCTGGAGGATTAACTCATTTCAGAGTCAGAAACTATTAAAAAAAATTAAGAAAAATAAGCAACCAGCAGTGACAGTTATCATATCCTGAAGTTCCATCACTCAGATTTAGGAATCCTAAACTGGCAGTGGGGGTCCTGTCATTCTCTGAAGTGTTCCCAGCTCCTTATTTCTGAAAACAAGGCGTCTCCAGGGCAGGTGGTGTAGTTTACCACCTGTCTGTGGCCATGGATGGTGAAGTTGGCAGTCAGTCTTCCTCCATCTACAGCACATCGGGCTAGACGATGGCGCAGCAAATCCATGGCGTGGCGAGACGGCAGGGTGGCGGTGTAGTTACCGATGATTGACACGCCATACCCAATGTCATTGTGGCCTCTTGTGTGTCTGCCGAGGTGGTTCCAACCTCTGCCTTCATAGACGTAGCCATCAGAGCCCACCACAAAGCTGGGGGCACGAATATAGTACAGCACATGATTAATGAATGCAGTGTACAGTGACTGGTCTGAAGTAAACAACGTGTATGCATTTAAAGGTTGGCCACCTGTATCCTATGTCACTCCAACCACGATCTTCCTGGTGGAAACGTTGCATGGCTCTCATGTTGCGAGAGCAGTCTGGGAAGGATAAACAGGGCGAGGATGGCTCATAGGTGTGGTGAACATAGAGAAACTGGAGGGGCTTGGACAGCGGGATAGGTGTACCCCGGTAGGCTTTTGCCCCCCACTGACAACGAGGGATGATTTGAGGGCAGTCTGAGGAGAGGAGGAGAGAGGGTGAGAGCTAGGATACTAAAACCACTACACACTGTTAGCAAATAGATACTTATGTACACATCCAGCAGACATGGAGCTACATTATCACACATTTGGAGTTGTGTCTGTGTCCAACTGATGAATTTAAGTCTAATTTTCACTTTAGCTCTAGTGGCTGACTGTGTCTGTCCTGCGTTTGGTGCCCAGCAGGTCCTGCACAGTCGGTTTATCTAAGCTTTTTAACTAATAACAGCTGCCTGCTACCCACTGAAAGATGCATCAAGGCTCCTTAGAGTTGAAGTTAGTCGGGTGACAATTCTCCAATAAGAATATTGATTAGCGCAAGTGGTTTAACTTCTCACCTAATGGTGCAATTCTATTGCCTTTGGGATAGAGCTGCAACAATTAGTCGATTAATTGATTGGTTGATCAACAGAACAGAGACAGAACAAGAACACTTTTGATAATCTAATATCATTTAAGCAAAAATTCACAGGTTAAATGTGAATATTTTTTTATACTCTTCTATGATAATAAACTGAATATCTTTGGGTTTCGGACTGTTTTTCCAACAAAACAAGACATTGTTAACATCTTAGAGACCAAAAGATTAATCAATTAATCAAAACAAAATCTTCAGTTTAATCAATAATCAATAAAAAATAATCTTTAGTTGCAGGCCCACCCTGCAACCAAGTGCACTTTTTAAAATCATTTCATAGCTCACCCCAGTACTTGTGCACAAATGCCTGCAATCCATCCTTCACTGCCTTCCCCACTCCGGTGTCCAGAGCAATCCATTCTGTCTTCTCCAACCTCCAGACTAATGCTAGTGTATCCATTACCTGGTTGTGAAGATCTAGTGGCTCCAGAATGGATCTAGAGATCTCCCTTCGCCTTGGGCTAACATGGCTGGTCACAGCATCAAGACCCTGCCCCTCATGCAGATTAAAACCATAGTATCCTTTCAAAACCTCACTTAGGGCCTGCGGCTGTTCAGGTGCAGATAGCTTGCTGAGGTTTATGCCCAGTATAGCTCCATCCATGCCCCCATTAATAACAGCATCAGTGGCCAGAGTGGCAGGCCGAGACAGCTTGAAAACCTTAGGGTGGTCCATGTTATCCCAGCACCCGTTAGGCCCCAGGCGATAAGACGGCGGGAAGTCCTGGAGGCTGAGGAAGGACAGGCCCAGCGTCCTGCCTAAGGTGAGAGGGAAGATCCCACCAGCTGGCGCCCCCTCCATCTTGGCTTTCAGTCCCAATTCTATTCCTAGCAGTAAGGGTGCAAGGGCCACCGTGCTGCCATCTGGAACGAGGACCACTCCTCGCTCCGCTCCGTCATCTGTCACAATGTGGTGTATGGCCTTGTCAAAGAAGCTAAAGGATGAGGCGTTGAGAATGGCTGTCTCTAGGACCTCGGCATCACTGAGATTATATGATGAACCCAAGAAATGGATGGTCATCGCATCGTCATGGCCGGCGGTCCTCCTCAGGGCCCTGACCAAAGCCAGGGGGGGCAGGCCAGCGTTGGAGTCTTCAACCTGCTGCACGGCTCGGATGAAGCTGTCCATGTTACGCAGGTGGAGACCTGACAACAACGTAAATGAAGAACCAAAGAAAACACTGTAAAGACCATGATTTGGTTTGAAATAACTTCTGGTCAAGGTTATGACAACATTGCGGTTTGGGTTAAAATTACCATTTAGTTAAGGTGAGGGGGGCCTTCGTTGTCATGGTTACAATAATAAACAAATGGTTAAGGTTATGAAACGATCAAGGTCATGCTTGAAAGAAAAGCAACGTTGACTGTCGGTAGGAAACAGGCAACAAACAGCAGTCTCCTGTGTTCTAGTCCAATATTTTCTTGATTCATCCTGCCACCCTGACCTCCTCACCTCATCTCCCCCCAATAATTTTCATGCAGTCCCTTCACCTGGTGTGTTGGTAACAGGTATCCTTTCCCTCCTGCATGATTTATATGGTATCTTTTTTATGGAACAGGCATTTGTTAATATCTGCATGTGTGAAAATTCAATATTTTAATAATAAAATAGAGGACTACAAAATTCTGCACTTCTTAAATTAAAGATTACAGATTTCAGGGAATTGGTGAACCTTAACATGAGGTTGCCTTGAAAGAGAATAATCCATATCAGCATACCAAAGAGAAAATATGTAGCCTAATGAAGAATTTAACTCAAGATAACACAAATGTTTACATATTTTGAATAACTGAACTTACCTGCCGGTCTGCTATGAACAGTAAAGAAGTAGGATGAAGCCAGAACAAAAAACGACAGTCCAAACAAAGTCATGTTGCATTTCTTGCTTGCTGCCTCTAAAAAAGCAATTTTCTGTTAAACTAAAAAAACTGAATTAGGATTCAGACAGTGTGAAGGAGTCTCTACAATACTTCTCAACATGCAGGCTTTCCATAAAAGTAAACTGAGTAGCACAGTTGTGCTCCCCACAACTTCTGAGATGAGTTGTGTAGGTGTATTTGTGTAAGTCTACGTGCATGGCTGCAGTGTTGTGTCCCAATAGGGAAGAGTACTCTTTGTACACTGATGGTTCCAAATATTGATTCAGCCTACAGTAAGTTAAAGTGTGTCATGAGCAAAACAAAGTCTGAGCACCGTTGTGAGGTTTATTACACAGATTAGTGCCTTTTCTATTTATATTGGGTTATGTCACTCTTTCCCCATATGTTGTGCAGCTTTGTAGAACTTCTTTTGTGTACAGTATGTCATTCGATAAACACAACTGAAGTGAAAGATAAAGCAGATGTATGGTTAATGTTTAACATCTCCTGTGATGTGTGCATCTGTCGTGTACTCACAAGGGCCAGGAAACATTTTAGTCACTGGTGATCACATAAACAGTCAACTACAGGAACTTAATGCAGGGAAACTATGGAAAACAAGAACTGTCCTGAGTTGAGGTTGATTTTGTTGTTAAATCATGAAGCTGCCATGATAAAACTGTTGTAAACTGTCATCAATAGAATACATAAACATACTGTACAGTCATAACAATTTGTCCCAAAATCAAGAAAATATCCCTGTCTTACTGATTTAATGCTCTTATGAAGTTTTATGAATGATCAAAGACACTTCTGTTCCATAGAAACACTATGACCACCCCTACAAAGGGGCAAAACCATGAAGTAGCATTTTCATTTCAATACGAAACTGCCTTGTTATAGTTTGTACATAATAGGTTGGTGTGATATAAAGGCTAGTAGTTTTTAGATTTTAAGTCATTGAACTGATAACTGCAACTGTCTGAATATCAATTACAATATGATTTATTTATGACCTGCGATACAACATCAAATTGTGGTAAAACTCAAATAAAATCAGACTGTGTTAGTGTGAACCTCTGCCTGCATATTGTGACACAGGTAAGTAATGTTTGTTAACTTCCATGTTTTGTGTCTGAGGACCCCCTTGAAAACGAGGTGGTGCATCTCAATGGGTTTTATCCTCCGATTAAATTTGAAAGAAAAAAAACAAACACTTTTCTCTCTGAATAAATCGAATAAACCCGTGGTGTCATGTGACACAGTGACGTGGACACTCGGACCAGGAAGTAATGCAAACAACAACAACACCAGGAGCAGGTGGCGCAGGTGTCGGGAGCGCTCATGTTGCTGCGGCGGTCTGGCTCACAGTCACGGCCTCGGACGTTGACGTTGCCTCCCCGTCTCCCTGTGCGTTGAAAGAACAATGGAGACCCGCTTCACTCGAGGCAAGTCTGCCATCTTGGAGCGGCCTCTGAGCCGGCCCAAGACCGAGGTGAGTGCGAGCGCCTTCGGCCTGCTCTTCTCGGAGGTGGTGCAGTACTGCCAGAGCCGCGTGTACTCCGTGTCCGAGCTGCAGGCGCGTCTGGCCGGGCTGGGCCAGCGGGTCGGCGGCAGCCTGCTGGACGTGCTGGTACTGAGAGAGAAGAACGGCAAGAGGGAGACCAAAGTGCTCAACATACTGCTCTTCATCAAGGTGCACGCTCACTATGTGCGTGCGTGTGTGTGTGCGTGCGTGCGTGCGTGCGTGTGTGTGTGTGCGTGTGCGTGTGTGTGTGTGCGTGCGTGCGTGCGTGCGTGTGCAACTGTTCTCAAAGCCATTAATTTGCTGTGTCAGGTTGTCATACAAACATTTAAGGGGAAAGCACTATTTTCACTGCAGTTATTTAGGGAAACTAATACTGTTAATGATGGCAGAAAGTAACTAAGTACATTTACTTTAGTACTGTACCCAAGTGCACTTTTTGAGGTACTAGTATTTTGCATTTTCTGTTACTTAATACTTACATGTGATACATTTCATAGAGATATATTGTATTTTTTACTCCACTGCGTTTGTGTGACTGCTTTAGTTACTTTGTAGATTGAGATTTTGCAGAGTTCAAACACTGCAACAGTCTTCGTCCTCAGAATCAGCTTTATTGGCCAAGCATGTTTACACGTAAAGGGAATTTGACTCTGGTTTGTTGTGTTATGTTAAGCCTGTGAATATTCTCATTCATCCAGGTCATAGTTATCTCAAGGAAATTGAAGCGAACGCAACTGGACTTGGTTATATGTCTTTGAAGACGTTTCACCTCTCATCCAAGAGGCTTCATCAGTTCATGCTCGTCTGACTAGGCTGGGACTAGTCAGACGAGCATGAACTGAACATATAACCAAGTCCAGTTGCGTTCGATTCAATTTCCTTGAGATAGGTTGTGTTATGTTGCACACAGTTCCAATAGAAATAGAGCTAGACAAACAGCAAGAACAAGGATTGGTAAGAATAAACATAGAACTATTATATACATACAAGTAGGTGAAAGAATAGGTGTGTATATGTAAATATACTGTATCTAAAAAGTAACAATGACCAACAATATGCCTTACCGAGCAATATGTGTCTTTTGCTGAGCCCTATTCTTATCTTAAATCTTATTTCCTTAAAACAAGTGAAACAATCTGCCATTGCGGTGAGATAATTCTAACCTAATTTATGTTATCTAGATAGCACCCTGGTAGCCCGCTGAGTAGAGCACATACCACTAAAGCTGAGTCCTTATTGCAGCAGCCTGGGGGCCCTTTGCTGCAGGTCATCCCCTCTCTCTCCCACATATCCTCTCTGTCTCTCTCTGTCAATAAAAAGCAGTAAAACGCCCCCAAAATTATCTTTAATAAATTAGTTTTATGAATTAACTTGGTTCTGAAGCAGCAATCTTTTATTGTTTCTTTTTTCAAGATTCTCACACTCATTTCTAAAAAGTTCTTAAAAGAAGTTGAATTCTTTCGGAATATTTAAATAGACTTGTTGATTTTCTTCATTAATTTTACTTTGGTACTTTCATTACATTTTGCTGATAATACTTATATTTAAATACAGGACTGTGACATGCAATGGAGTATTTTCATACTGTGGTATTGATACTTAAGTTAAGGTTATGGATACCCACTGGCTGTGAAAAAGATATAGAAAAAACAGATAACAGATGTGAAACAGATGTGACAGGAGAGGGGAAGAGGCTGTAGCCAATGAAGCTTTTTTGGGCAAGTATGTTTATGCAGACAAGGAATTTGACTCTGGTTTCAAGTAGTTCTTGATGTACATGTACACAACGTACACAGTCCTGAGAACAATGTACAGGAGGATGCAATAAAGCTAACAGTGGTGATCCTGGATAACTGGTCTCACAAGTATATCAATCCAGCTATGAGCTTCTGCACGTGAAAGACGCGGTGTTCTTGATTACAAGTCATTCGTGCAACTCCCATTGTATCAGGAGTATTTCATATAAGATGAAACAATGAAACCTGCGGGAGACATTAAATAGAAGTAAAAACACCAAGAGATTCGGACACCATTCTTAAATAAAATTGATCTCTGCTGGAAAATGTGTTCATTGCAGCTGTAAAAGGTAAAAGGTAATGTTATAGTGAGTTCTGTATTCTGCCTGTTTATGCAGGAAAGGTAATATTACCTGGGCTCAACAATCCTGTGTTCCTTCACAACATTCTTCTTTGCAAATGTGTCGTTTCATGTTTCAGTCTTGATGTGTATAACTGTCCGAACATCAGTTACAATATGATTTATTTATGACCTGCGATACAACATCAAATTGTAGTAAAACTGAAATAAAATTGGGTTGTGCCAGTGTGAACCTCTGCCTACGTCCTCCTCGGTCATTTTCCTTGTATGCCGCAGGTATCTGTGTGGACAGCCTTATTCGGCAAGGAGGCAGACAAGCTGGAGCAGGCCAACGACGATGACAAGACCTACTACATCATTGAAAAGGAGCCCCTCGTCAACACATACATCTCTGTTCCTAAAGAGAACAGCACCTTGAACTGTGCAGCATTCACTGGAGGGATCGTGGAGGCCATCCTCGCCCACAGCGGCTTCCCCGCCAAGGTCACTGTCCACTGGCACAAGGGCACCACGCTCATGGTGAAATTTGATGAGGCGGTGATCGCCAGAGACAAAGCCCTGGAAGGCAGATAGAGGAGGGATAACAAGCTGAGAGATGGAGAGGGTGTGTGTGGGCGGGAGGTAGGTGGGAGGTATGATGTGTGTAATACCACTGCAGACTGTGGTGAAGGCACTTTAATAATTTGGCTTAAGAATGGTGGATTGTAAATTCACCGATTCAAGAGAATTTACTCTGCAATATTAAAAAGAGAATAGAACTGCACCTTCATTGCCCATTTAGATTACATCAACAGGCCAAAACCCAAAGTTCAGTCTACTCTCAGGAGCAAATTTTCACATTTGAGAAGCCTCGTCATTCTTGTAAAAAATTGTGTCAATCAGTTATCAAAACTGTTGCCAATTAACTTTCTCAACTAATCAATTAATGGACTAATCGTTTCCCTCCTAAAGAAGAATATACTGTGTTGAATGTATCTGTTACTCATACACATATTTATTTATTATTGATTCCACTCCTTTGCAGTGGAAAGTGAGACTTTCCAGGGCAAATTCAGAATGTAAACATTACACTTAAATATCTATTTATTTATCTGAAACTGTTGGTTCATCTTGTTCTGCCCACGAGGTTCTTGTTTTGAGGATTGGGCTTACACCAACAATTTCCAAGCCAAACAGCTGATGGAAAATCTTTCATTTCCCCATATTACAGTATTAGTCAGATGAAACATTTGACAGCATGTGTATTGACAGACTTGATGGGATAATAGCTGTATCCGTCTCAGATGGTCTATGTATGTATGTAATATGTTTGTATTGTGGGATCACCCCAACAGTCTAACAGGAATGTATCCTAAAGGTGGGGCAGCTTTACTTCTGTCACATGTTAAGCCTGCAATTAAAGCAGTATGTTTGGCATGCGTGTTTATGCAATATAATATTCATACCTGTATTTTGCCTGATAAATATACCTGTATAAATAAATACCTGAAGGGATGTTTTTTGGATGAAGATATTTTTTCTTGAACTCCGGGAATAACAGCATTTAAGTTCTATGTTTTCTGAAATCATCTGTTTTTCTGTAAAAGATGCCGCAATTGGAAAGTTAAGTGTTGGGAAATCAGGGAGGGGAGGTGAGTCATTTGTCCAAGAGGAGAAAAATAGAGACATCTGACTCTGCTTCTGTTTCTGAGCATCACTAATGTGTGATGGCAAGGTATTAGACGAATGGTAAAGTTAAAGTCAGTTGCGAGAAACAGCCTGTTTCTGCATTTACCCTCAAAAAGCTTTAAGGTAAATCTGGACTGAATTCAGTAGAATACACTTTTACTGTGACTGTTTGCAGTTTGTCCTGACTGATTGTGACTGAATGTATTATGCATTTAATTATGTTGAGCAGCAGCCTTCCCAATGTAAGTCATCCAGCAGTCATGTTGTGAATACAATCTTTTTGAAACTTAATTTAAATTAAACATTCCTACCAGCTCATTTACATAAATGGGAACGTAGAAATAACAGATCAGTTAAAATATTTAGACGTATTTCGAGATCAGTCTGCAGGAAATCAGTGCCCTGCACCTCCTGGCACTTGAGATCTGAGAGTGACGTGGTCACATGATGTCGGTCACATGACCTCGGAGAGCGGAAGTGAGTTGAAGCAAACAGAAGCAGAACAGCTTCTTCAAGACAGCGGAGAGAGAGAGAGAGCTGTTAACAGCTACCAGGGAAATAATAAACCCCAATAACCAGCTATCTCCTCTCAGTTTTAGCTGCATGATTTACATATTTATTGTTTTTTAAACGGTTAACTTCATGGCTGCGACAGGACACCAGGACTCCTCGGGTAATGTAGTGCCGATATTTAACTTTTCAACTCAACATTAACTCAGCCGTTACTCACGACTCAGTCTTTGTACTTATTTATTTATGCGCAGTTTTTGTTGGTCTCCGGAATTTAAGTTTTAAGTTTTAGAGCTGCCTTTTGGTGTGTAGTTGTGGTTGTTGTTGTTGAGACATTCACATTAGTGTGTTTGTGCTCTGTCATCTGGGCAGCGGAGGTACAGTGGTCATTATCATTATCAACTGTGTTGAAGCTGCTCTGTCAACATCAGGTTATTTTCTGTGATGACTCTGTATTTTAATCCTTGATGCTAAAGTGTGATTTCCCCTCTCACTACACCTCCACAAGTCATGTCTTAATACAGAAACTTTAGGTTGTGGTGTTGTCATACAGCAGAACAAACAGCAGTACAAACTAATACATATCAGGTAGAGATAGCTGTTACATTTTTATTTTCTCCTCAAAATACCTTATGTCAGCCTGCAAAGACAGAATATGTATTATTATTTTGAACAATCAATCAATAATTTAAATCCTTTTTCAACCAAAAATGCCCAGTTTCCAGCTTCTTATATGTAAAGATTTGCTGCTTTTATCCATTTTTATAACACTTTAAATTCATACCTTTGGGTTTTGGACTGTTGGTCGAACAAAACTTTTGCTTTTCTTTGAACTTGTGATGGGCATTTTTTGTTACTATTAACTGACATTTTTAGATTAAATGATTGCTTGTTTAATCTTCAGAGATAATTTATAGATTAATAGAAATTGAAAATAATCGTTAGTTGCAGCCTTAGTTGTATGTTCAGGGGTTTATGCTCACCTACATGTATTAAAGACTATAATCAATAGAATGCACCTTTAAATTCAATCAGCTGTCTTGACATTAGTACTGACTGAGGAACATCTTGACCCAGTTTCAGAGGTTGCAGTGACTGTGGGTTTTCTTGGTCTAAAGGAGACTGCTGTTAAGACTGTCTGCCCATTAAGACCCAGATCTCCCACCACCACCATCAGCCCCCCTTTCAGCAAATCTACTAAGTCAAGCACATCTAAACGCCCTGACTCATTCATGCATGATAATAGTTCCAACACCGTTTCATAAGCTTCTCTCACGCATGGTTGAGTCTGCAGTTTTTTGGACAGGTTGTTGATGTGGTTTGGATGAAGTAAGGCTTCACTGATTATAGTGTTCCTCTGTACTGCTAATGATTTTTGAACTGTATGTGAAAGTTCATTCTTGACTTTGAAAACAGTAGTTTGACAAGAAAGTTTTTAACTTCTGACTGTAAAAATGTGATTGAAAGCTCTGAAAAAAGTTAGTAAGTACACCTTGAGTTAAGACATTTGTGTCTTTCGAAATATTTTAATATCAGCTTGTGTTTTCCAGGTCTGCTATAGTAACTATTAGCCACACATACAGATTAAGGCCTGCTTAATGTAGCTTTACACACACTGTGTGTATGTGTCATGTTAAATTACAAAAAGAGCTTTTTATGCCACCCTAACACAATAGTGTTAAAGACAGACCCTGGTTATTCAGGATAATCCACAGACCTCACTGTGAACACTGGAACTACTTTTTAGTGAAGTGTTATGAATTCTGCTCTATAAACTAAAGTATGTTTGTACTGCCATTTCCCTGAGTAACCAGGACATTATTTCTAGAAAGTCGATTTGCAGTTGAGTTTTTCAAAAACGTTGGTGCTTTACCTCCTTGCTTATCTCCATGGTATTGTGATGGCAGCAGCGTGCACATCTCAAAACTTCAGCACACAAAACCAAAACGATCTCCACTAACTGCTACCATTTAGTTAAAGATAAGTTAAAGTTAAAGACACTGATGCAAAAGAAGAATGCATTTCAGTTCATTAAATGTATCACCTTCTACCCACAGATAACCCAGAACATGGTTATCAGTTTATAATCTTTTTTTGCTCAAGATGTTTCCTTTAACTCGGGTGTAAGTGGAAGTTTTGGACTCTCAACCTGTGGGTGGCCTATTGCAGTGGACTGCTATGCAAGATCTCAGCACAGATACCAAGTTGTTGACAGATTTGATTGACAGACCTGTAGCTACATTAGTGTCTGTGCCAGCACTCCACAGGCGGCTTGTGAACAGGAAGAGCCAGATATTTTCACAGATTTACTCAGTTTGTATCAAATCTGGTAGCATGGTCACTGGCCTGCGGCCACTTCTGTTGTCCGATTGCTATCTGCCGTGACGATCGACACACTCCTCTGATCAGAGATCTGTCTGCACTCAGGCTCCCGCCTATTGTCTGCATGAAATGTGAAGTGGTTGGATTCTTTTGGCTGTTTTTCATTCTTCTCACCGAGGCACGCAACCCCTGTCAAAGCCAGGGCACCTCACCGTCTTAGTTTGGCAGATTTAATTAAAATTAAGTCACTCTCAGCATATTTTGTTGAAGCCAAGTGCTCATCTGGATATTATTCGTATCACTCTAACAGCTAGAAATTCTCACAGGTTACCAACAGGTGTTGGTTAAAGTAGGAACTGATCCCTATGAATGTAGGTTTGGTTGCTGCAGGCAAACACGTGGTTCTGGATCATAAAACCTCAGGTTACAAACGTATTGTATTTTTTAAGGTGAGACAGTAGACTAAATAGGTCAGTCTCATGAAGCAGAATTACTAAATCAGTTAGATAACTGTTTCGAGTAAAACAGTATCAGAAAACATGAATTACTTAGATGTAATTGTAAAGTGTCCATCTATATTAAAAAAGTCTTTTGATTTTTGGTCTACTCCTGTAAATTACAGTAGCCAAAATGATCATATTAATATCTAGCCAGTCAAAAACAGGAAATACTTTCTGTTTGTTGTTTGATTGCGGTGCTACAGAATAACGCGTGACAAGAATTTGAAGTTGTGCCAGTCCCTAACTTTTCTGTGTAATGTTTTTCTGTTGAAATTTCATCTTGTTCATAGTTAATGCTGACTAATATTGAACAACTGTGGTGTTTTTGTACTATTTCACTTCTCATTTCCAACAATCAAATCAGTTAAGCTGGTGGTTTTCTCTGCTCACTACGTCTGTTGAGTTTGGATTCATCCTGACTCAACAGTTTATCTGACCTTGCAGATGCTGACTTTGACTACATAGTAATACTTGAATAAGTTGAAAAAAGAGCAAAAGCTCTTAAATCTCACGTCTGCATAGAAAGGACAACTATAATGACCATGACTAGTTTGAGTTTAATGCCAACCCTACAAGTTGTTTCCTGAATGTAAACCGAGTGAACAAACTGAGTGACCCCGTTCTTTGTGGTTTCTTCAAAGCAGCCGGGTCCAGCCAGCTAAAAGCATGTGACAAGTTTTAAGCATGATTAGCCTATTTTGTGATTTGTGGCTGTCTTTCAAAGTGGTTGGTTCCCAGTGGTGGATAAGTAGTAAGATCTTTTAAGTAATTGTAGAAATTTTAATAGTAAAATTCCTGCATTTAAAATTTTACTTTAAAAAAGTAAAGTACAAAAAATATTTGCATCAAAAGCACCAAAAGTAAAAGTACTGATTATGCAGAATGACCCATTTCAGAAGAATGTATATTATATTATTTGATCATAATTATTGATGCATAAATGTGTACATCACTTTAATGTTGCTGCCGGTAAATGTGGAGCTAATTTTAATTACTTTATAATTTAGTAATGCATCCTCTGGGATCATTAAAGTTTTTTCTTAATATATAATAATACATCATGATTGATTTGTTGATTAGTTGTTGATAAGCTTAAGTTATCAAATAAATGTAATCAAATAAAAAGTATAAAGCAGCATAAAATGAAAAAACTCAAGTAAAGTATAAGTATCTCAAAACTGTACTTAAGTACAGTACTTGAGTAGTTACTTAGTTACTTTTCACCAATGTCAGTTCCTACAAAGACATGACATGTCGACCAGTTTTGTTTCCTGGCTTAGTCATGTCCAAAGTTGTAAAGCAGGTCACGTTTTTTGGATCGAAACTTTATTTAGTAGAAACCTAAGAACAAGAGAGACAATGACTCAACCAGCATACAAAAATGACTCAAATAAGGCCAGATGACCACAATTGGCAAAGAATTTAAAAAAAACAATTACTAGATTAAAAAAAAAAAAAATCAGATACTAAAGCTTTAAAGTTGCTAAAAGGAATAAACAAATCTAGCAAGAGGTCATCTTGAAGTTCGTACCATTTAAAAGCTGCATTGTACCTGAAACCAGATCTGCCAAGATTGGTGCATACATATGAAATATCTAAGGTTAAAAAGTTATTTATAGTTAATTTGATTTAAGTGAAACAAGAGATGTGAGATAGTTTGGAAGTTTTAACAGTAGAGCTTTATAGATGAATATCATGAGATGATTATTTATTACCAGCTCAAATTGGCCTTTCGCTCCATCTGTCTGTCAATCTGTTTTGCTCCAACTCTCCCCCTTTTATTCTCACTGCTGTATTCAAAATGTATTATTTTAAGTGCTCACAATTAGTATTTAAAGACTGGAGTAGTTAGTTTTACAAATGGCTGTGGTTATTTTCCTTCTCAGCAGTACTGAGGTGCATATAAAGCTTCACTGTTCCATTGGTCCTTGTAGCTATGGAGTTAAAAGGGTTAAATCGCGTTATGTGTAGCCGAGTTGAGCACATGCTTAAAGCGCCAGAGGGGACAGAGAAGAATAAAGCCGTACACCGAGAGACAAAGAGAAGGTGTCTGACTGAGCTGAAAGCGGTAAAAGCTGAAAACAGACACGTGTGGTGCTGACAGGATGCTGTCCCTGGAATTAGTCAGTGTCAATGAGTTGACGGCGGAGTCAGGTTTTGCAAGAAATGACTAGACTTGGGCTCAGCACTTTGGACGAGCTGCTCACTTCATGTGATTGGTGCTTCCCAGGGACTCTTGTGCTCACCTCCTAGTTTTGCCTTATGTCTCATAGCTTTGTTGCTATGGACATGTCATTTAACATCGCCTTGACGTTCTTTAGTGCAACAGCCTTGTGACCAAACTCCATCTATTTATGCCTCTTTTACTGAAAAACATTAAAGGGATAGTTCAGCTTTTTGGATTATAGATTTTTTTTTTTTAGGTGGCTAAAATCCATTTTGCAGCTGACCCTGTCCACAGCAGTATGTTTCTGAGTGTCCGTGGAGGGACATCTGTCAGCTTCTCCAAACTGCAGGCGTGCTAACTGTCATCTACTGTTGGTAATACACTGACAGTAGATAAGTACCTCAAACAACCCCACTTCAAAAAATCTTCAATATTTTGGGTTTGACCACTAAAAACACTTTAAAGATGTGTTCCATGGCACAAAGTGTTTTTAAAACCTTTTTATTTTTTTACTCAAGCAGAAGCTGAATGGGAGCTTGTAACTATTTTTGAGTTGTATCTGTGTAGGAGTCCTGATCAAAGATAGAGACAAAGTGCTTTTTATTGTGTTGACTGAGATTAAGTCCCTAGAAAACAAATTTGCATGAGCTTCACTGAGAATTCCTTGTTTTATTTTCTTTCAGAACGTGGGGGCCTGTCCTGCCCTGTGACTTTCTACGGCTCCACAGACAGCAGTGGGGAGCATGACCAAAATAGTCACAATCATGGCCACAACCATAACAGCCATCGGTTTCCAACGGCTACAGCAGGTCATTGGGTCGGGGCTAATCAGGAAGAGGAGGCCATTCGCAGGAAGTTGAAATACTTCTTCATGAGCCCTTGTGATAAATATCACGCCAAGGGCCGCAAGCCGTATAAGCTGATACTGCAGCTGCTCAAGATCATTATTGTCACAGCTCAGGTACATCACATGTTAACATCGACATCCTGTGTTGGTCTTTTGTTTCTCACCACAAGATCTTTAAAGTTTGTCCTTGTGTGTACACATTCCCAATTCTTGTTGTATTTTTCATTTTAGGTGAATATATATAAGGTTAAGTTCCAACTCAGTGTGAACTTGGACTAACAACCAGGAATTTTTTGAGCCATTTGTCCTTCAGACAAGTAAATGAACCTTTCACTGGTCCAGGCATAAAAGTCACAAAAAAATTACAATAATTTACTTTTTCGTTTTGTGAATGCAGAATCCAGACGAAGAAACAGTTGAAAGCACCCAGACAGTGTCGACATATAAATTGATAAATGAATCAATTGTATTAGTGGCTATATGTAACGCAAATTTCACCTCGACAAATAATTTTCATATTTTGTTCACATAAGCCCCTAGGGCTTTCACTATTTTCATTTCCTCATAACAGACCATAAGGCTATTGTAGTTTTTATTTGAGCCATTTTGTAGATCTAGTTGTGGGGTACACATAGTGCTGTTTCTTGAGAAATATTTGTTGTCCCGCCGCAGTTCAGGTTTTTTTTAATTGACGCCTATAAAAAATGTCACTCAAAAAACTTTACAGAACAGTTTAAGGGTATAGAAAATATTGTTTCACTATTTATACACACAAATACAGCAGGAAAAAATAAGAAATAAAAGTATAATACAGTCTATTTACATGTTTTATCCCAACAATTTTCTTTTCTGCCCTTTCATTGAAAGTTATGTATTCCATTCTAAATTAATTAATTAAATGTAATCAATTTACAGTTTTGAAGACAAATTATGTTCTACAGACATAAATGTGTGAAAGTCCCACATCAGCACTTTCAGCAGTTTTTTTTTTTTTTTCAGTTTTGTCTCTGCGTGATATATAAATGAAGTCATGTTACTATAAATAATGCTGGCTGGCATAGCTTGCAATACTTTAGTGAACTGTGTAGGGTGGTCGTGTTCTCACCTCCACCCAAATACATTTTGTATTCAGAAATGTATATAGGCACTCTTTTTACTTTATTTGTCAGTGCGAAACTC
The DNA here is from genome assembly GCA_031216445.1 of Lateolabrax maculatus. Classification (NCBI taxonomy): domain Eukaryota; kingdom Metazoa; phylum Chordata; class Actinopteri; order Acropomatiformes; family Lateolabracidae; genus Lateolabrax; species Lateolabrax maculatus. The sequence goes on from CM062204.1 coordinate 17,692,182, forward strand.
TCGTCTTTTCTTCTTGGATGGGAGCTGTCAGTGATTTGTGAGAGAACATTCTGATTATGTGATAAATGAGCCATAAATCATAACTATAGATCGTAAACACAAAGCCTGCGGTCTTTAGAGGTGCACCTGTAACGTACAGCCTGAGGGTTCTTCTTTGTCCCCACTCCTCCTCATGACATGTTTCAATTACTCACTTTCTTGACAACTTTTTTAACACCCTGCCCTCTCTGCTTCAGTTAGTGCTGTTTGGCCTCAGTAACCAGGTAGTGGTGACCTTCAAGGAAGAAAACACCATGACCTTCAAGCAAATCTTCCTCAAAGACTACGATGAGTCCTCAGGCGACTCGTTTGCTGTATACACACAGAACGACGTCTACGACCACATCTTCTACGCCGTGGAGCAGGTAAGCCCTGAGGAAAATGGAAAAGCTGGAAAGTGTTCCTGACAGAACTGAAAGATGTTAAAAGTACTGTATTCACTAACTAAGAAACTGACACCAATGTGTCCAGATATCAGAATGTCTGTGCGAAATGGTTAATTCATTTATGTTGACATATGTGTGTGTGTGTGTGTGTGTACTCAAAACCAAAGCTAAAAGTTTAAACTCTAAAAATGAGTAAATAAATAAATAAAAGATAATTTTTTTAGTAGGTCACAGATTCAAGCAGAGTTCAGTGGGTGAGTTATACAAAGCTGACGACAGAAAATCTGACAGTTTTTGAGGCAGAGCGACAGAGTATGAAGGCAGTGATGTGTCTCCGTGTTATTTTGAATATATCAGAACTCTAGTATGCCCAGACGGAGCGAAGGGAATTCACAGGAATTTGCCCCCTGGAGCGTTTGTGTTTATTCGCCTCAGCCTCTTACTGAGGTCAGAAGTCAACAGAAACTCTGGTTCTTTCTTTTATTTCACTCCAGTCTCTCTCTCTTAAAGATATGTCCAAAGTGTTCACTCAAATTGAAACATTTTCAAGTGAGTTATTCTCCTCTCATCCTCTCCGCAGTATCTGGCTTTACCAGAGACCACAGTGGGGCGCTATGCATATGTCTACGGTGTTGGTGTGAATGGCAGTGCACTCTCCCTCTGCCAACAGTACTACAAGAAAGGACGCATCGACCCAGCCAATGACACCTTCACTATAGACCCATACGTCATCACAGGTACGTGAACTACACTGTACAATGTGAAGGAGAAGTGTGCCACTGCTTTTTTTTTTAAATCCTTCAAAATTACTGTGACTACTATAATCCCAGATTATATTTACACCTGGTATTAATATGTGTCTCCAGTGTCCACGTTGAGATCCGATTGAGATCCAATTGCTCTGTGCAGCTCAAACAACCGAACGTCGCATCCTCCTCTCTTTTCTCATTCCGCCCATATAGTTGTCGTATGTGGATTGAAAATGTAATTGCATTTACACTTGTGTTCGGTGTGGTCACAGTGCGTCCTTTACCACCTTTGGAGATGGCTTGGCTGATCGGATTACAGTCCGTCCTCAATGCATTTACACCTGTCCTGGGGTTAAGCACTATCCAATTTCAATCCGATCCCCCAAAACACATTTTATTGCAAAGTGAAAAGGGTGTCATAGCCATGCATCACAAATGTCACCAAGCAGGCTTTGTGGTGATAAAGTTTACAATACAGTGTGACTAAAAACATTTACAGTGGCAATATAGTAATTTACCACTGCACCTATTCAGATCACAGAATCTGATGAGTCATGTTGTATCTGCTGATCCTGCAATTATGAGATATGGAAGTCATAATTATGGTTAGCAAGTCATAATTATGAAATATGGTCTATTTTTTTTCTTTGATGAGTGCAATGCACTTCCATAGATTGCACTTTTGCTGAGGTCAATGTATTAATATTTTAAACATGCCTGGCTGCATGTAACTCAAAGAAAAAGCCAGATAATATTGTTCTGACATCATAGAACAAAGGTAAAAGGATGGCTTGTACAGAAAACCAATCTGCCACCTGCTGCCCTTTGGATTAAACAAATGGACAATATCGAAATAAATGCAAAATGTCTTCTACCTTATCGGCACAAAATCTACGGACATTATCTTCCGTTATTCTCCATAACATAAGCATTTTTTGGTAATATCTAATAGAACTTTTTTAATGGGAAGGCCCAAAGATAGATTACCAGTAAATAAACTTAAACATTTTAACCAAGGAAGAGGAGTATCAAACACATGTTTCATTGAAAATGAAATGGATGAGAAGTTATATTTTCATAGGACTTAAAGAAATTAAACATATCGAAGCTGATTTTACAATTCACCAACCAATTATAATTTCAAACACCTAAATTATTCAACATAAATTATAGATTTTTTTATCATAGTTCTCCATAATAATGGTATTGCAGACTATAGCTCCATAAAGCAATGCTTTGTACATGAAATGCAACAGTCATAGGTAAGAAAAAACAGTATATAATTCTCAATAAATATGATCAATTAAAAGCAGAGGCCAGCATACAGGTTTATTATTTATACAAATATTTTAATTTAGCCATAGCAGCTGTCTGACTCTACTGATTATTTTGGTGGAAGACACTGATATTGAAACCATAAGGATATTAATTTATTAAAAACAGCGGGAAATTAGAAAACAATGTTAACACATATTTCATTGAAGGCTACACTTAGGGTTATTGTGCAATCTTTGTATCCATGAAGCTTTGAAAGTATGATCAAGCAGTGAATGAGCACAATGAAATGAATGAATATTTAACCGAAACCACCATTTTCACATGTATTATACAAATAATTGTGCTTAATTTTTTGAGGTTTATATTTCCAGATGGATCTAAAGATATTCTTTTCATATGCTTTAAATAGGTAACATCAGGTGAAGGAAAAGACAAAAGACATTAAGTAAAGACATTTTATTTGCTTGAAGAAGCACCTGAAGGAGTATGAATGGGACATGGGGGGCTCTAATTATTATGAATGGGATTGAAAAGTTGAATAATGCCCAAAATGTATGAAAGATGTGGAACATTTTTAAATTAAATTTCTAGCTGAAAGTATGAATGAGTTGATAGGAAATGATAAAAGTGATGAAGGGATGAAGGATGTGAAATATAGTGTGAGCTAAACTTAAATGCTTTAATTTCTATGAAGAAGCAGCTGAAGGAGTGTGAATGAGTTGGAAATGGGTCTAATTAGTATGAATGGCAGTTAAAGTTGAATAAAACTGATAATGTGTGAAATATTTTAAGGTTTAAATGGAGATTGGAGCTAAAAGTATGAATGAGTAGATAACACTTAAAAACCGCTTGAAAAAGTCTACAAATGTCTAAGTCCTGTGTGCGTGTGTGTCAAACTGAAATATATTGAAAATAATGTATTGAAATGATGTATGAAGAGTGAAAATTGTGGGAGTAAGAGAGCAAGTTGAAGAGAAATTTGAAAAATTCCTGGAAACATGGTATATTTTTGAAAGTATGAAAAGTATGAATAAGAAAAGTAATAGCTCACCATTCCTAATTGAGCTGAATAGTTTGTTGTTTGAATTAACTACGTTGAAAAATGTCTAGTAGTCAAGGTAGTCAAGCTGCTTAAATTTGTTTTTTTTAGTGAGATGCTATTGCGTACCCTCAGAATTTCTTACTTCCTCAAATCGATGTTTGTTTGACCAAATTTAGAGGAAGTAAGAACAGTGGAAATAACTTCATGTTAAAAATGTTCTTCACTTCATATCACAAGTTTGTCAAATGCTTCAAATACTACATCTAATAATTAAGATTAATGGAAATTCTGTTTTTTTCACCCTCCCATTGAGTGAAACTTCAGTATTTGCCAGTATTTACTCAACATGAGTGTTCTCCATCTGTTCTCCACTATTTTCAGACTGTATAGGCGTGAACCCGCTGTCGGCCCCTCCAGGTTTGCTTACTAGCAGCTACAAGAACTTTACACTCAAGTTCCACAAGTAAGTCATTTTTCACATGGCTTCAACTTCTCCTCATGTGCCCTGCATTGGGTGGAGATTTATCTCTGTAGTATCTCATGATTACATTCAACAAGTCTCTTTTCTCTGCTGCACACGCACAATCAAGCATCTATTCAAGAACACTTACAAAGGTTTCTGTACAAAAACACTCACAGAGGTCTGCAGTTTGTTGTCCTGCTCCATGTGTGTTTCTGGTCATTTGTAGTCATTGTGGCAACGTGAGATGTCTGCTTCTGCCACCCAGTCTTTGTCTGTTTCCCTCTCAATTACCATCTGTCTGTTTGTTTTTTTCCTTTTTCAAGGTTCATTAATGTCACCATAGAGTTCCAGTTGAAAGCAATAAATATACAGACCATCATCAACAATGAGATCCCAGACTGCTACACTTTTTACATAACGGTGAGCAATAAAGACAAAGTCATACAGCATGCTTGATCCAGAGGTAATGGATGACATATAGAGGCTGCCTTCTTCTGAAGTTGATGGTTCAGTTCCTAGATTATACATATGATAACATTTGCTTTATTCGACTGCTGAGACACAAACAGTATTGTGTTTTGTGAAATCATAATGAGCAGATGTTCCACAGATGTTTCTGTTTTTTTAGAAATATTGTCAAAAGTTTCATAGAAATTACCTGACCTTATTGGCAAAGTTATCAGGAATTATTCCTAATAATTGAAACTAATTTCAATTATTTGACTCAGTGATCATCAACTCTAGAGGACACAACACTGATCCAATCTATCCTTGTTGAAGAAAAGAAGAGGAAAACATGGTTGATAATTTGTGGTTTGTGAACAACATTGTGGAGCAAGTAACGAAAATGGAAAGAGTCTTTAAGAGAACATCGTCCATTGTTTTCGTTTGCCAACAGATATAATCCAGAGCCTGTCTTTGATGCACCTGTCGACTGTGGGATTAATACTATTTAATGTTGTAGTCAGGATACCTGTGGCCCTGTGCAACACTGTTTGAATGAAACAATGAAGCCCTTATTTATATGTCATTATACAAATTATTTGTTATTTATTTTCTGAAATAATTCAGTTTCAAGGGATCTGAAATGTCTGCCGGTGGTTTCTCTTGCAGATAGTCCTGGACAACAAGGCTCACAGCGGCAAGGTGAAGATCCGGTTAGAAAACCAGGCGTCCATAAAGGAGTGTAAAGACCCGAGCGTCTCTGGACACGGTGAGACACCACATGGGAGAGTGGTTGGGACTCTTGAAAAGATGAGAAATAACAATAACATAAAAATCACAGCAGTCATAGCAATACTGCAGTAGTAGTATGCAAGTGAACAATGACTCTAAACTAGCAGCAAGCCAACAAAGAACATGAGGAAATCAATGTTCAAAGTTGCCTACAGTTAGCTTTAGTGAATCAACAGGAAGCTTCATTGCGTGAAGTTATTTATACACCACCAGCAGTACTGATACTACTACTGAAACACTGCTAATGGCTCTGCTTTCTCCCTTTAAACCCTCAGCTGAGAACTACACACGTGTAGCTTTTGATGTGGCTGTGGCTCTGGTGTGCATGCTGTCACTGCTGCTGTGTGGACGCTCCATACTGCGAGGCATCATACTGCAACAAGTAAGGAATGCTCCAATCGAAAGAAAAAACATACAGCGGAATTAAAGCTTTGAGTTACAGCATTACAGCTGCCAAAGAAAACGGGAGTTAGCAGACTGGGGATGTAATAATTTTAAGATGTATTATGTTGATCTGTTGTATATGAATGTAAAGTAAATAAACCTTTCAATACACGTGGACCTCATGCTTCACGTTTGGCTAATTCCTCTCTTACTGTCTCTGTGTGTTTATCAGGAGTTTGTGCACTTCTTTAGGGAGACTATGGACCGTAAAGTGTGCTGGGGAGACCGGATGGAGTTCATTAATGGCTGGTATATCCTCCTCATCATCAGCGACGTCTTCACCATCACTGGCAGTATCATCAAAATCGGCATTGAGTCTAAGGTGTGACCTGCTTATCAACAACACAACAATGTCATTGTAAAACTGTGCTGCCTGTATCCATTAAGTATGCTTGCTTCTCTCCTGACAGAATATGTCCTCATATGACTTGTGTGGCATCCTGTTGGGAACCTCCACACTCTTGGTGTGGGTTGGAGTAATTCGCTACCTCACATTCTTCCAGAAGTACAATGTAAGTCACAGACACACTGTTGTGCATCAACTGATAATGTTGTGAGTTCCTGTTGATTTAATAACTTGTCCAAAGGTGAGAACATGTTTCATCTTAATGGATTGATGTAATAAATGTAATGTAATAAACCTGGTAATCTAGACTCTCTGCAATCTGTCACATTGTAATTAGATCTGTGTAATGTCTTTGTGCCTCCCGTAGATCCTGATCGTGACACTTCGAGCAGCTTTACCCAATGTGATTCGGTTCTGCTGCTGCGTGGCCGTCATCTATCTGGGCTACTGCTTCTGTGGCTGGATCGTCCTGGGACCCTACCACGTCAAGGTGAACTAACCTGACACTGTTGTAGACAGGGATGTGATTGTTTATTTTGGCCACGTGGGGCAGCGGAAACAAGGTGTGAACACAACATGGACATATCAGCAGCTTTTAAATTGATATAGCAAACTTATTAGCAAACAGTTGCCTACTACGGAGTAACATTATCATTCATTTAGACTTGTGTTTCTGGCCACCTGGTCACTTTCTTTTGTGTGTTTGTCTGTGCTGAGCGGATAGTGTACAGTGGATTTGAAGAGCTTTTTTTTCTGAAAACAGCTGCCTGCTGCAGCCAACAACGACACCATGAGAGCTGTGAGAGTGAATCAAAACAGTAAAGCTGTCTCCGGACAGCTAAACTATGAACTTAATCTCACTAGTATAAAGCTCCGTGACTTGTGGAAAAATTGTTTACTGTAACTTCAGACTTTATGAACCCTATAAACAATATCAGTATACTTAATTTCTTAACCTTTGCTTTGATTGTTTTCTGTCCCTCAGTTCCGCTCTCTGTCCATGGTGTCAGAGTGCCTGTTCTCCCTCATTAACGGGGACGACATGTTCGTGACGTTCTCGGAGATGCAGGAGAGCAGTACCCTGGTGTGGCTGTTCAGCCAAGTTTACCTGTACACCTTCATCTCCCTCTTCATCTACATGGTGCTGTCGCTGTTTATCGCTCTCATCACGGGAGCCTACGAGACCATCAAGGTAGGAAACAGGGTTGACTTAAACCAGGTTCTGTGTTTCCAACTGCCAGAATGGTGTCAGAGCTGTAGAACAGGGAAGAAAAGTAGAATAAAATATAACAATAAAGTATAATCGTTGATTTCCACAGCACCAAACCCAAGAACCTATCCACATCACAGACCTGCATGCCTTCATAGCAGAATGTACGGACTCACCGAACTCTGGGAAGTTCAGGGGTCTGGAAACCTCGCCGTGCTCCTTCTTCTGCTGCTGTGACAGGTGAGGAGGATGGGGGGGGGGGGGCGGGGGGGGCCAAGAACAACAACAACAACAACAACAATCATCTCTCTGTGGTGTTTTATGAGACACTAGGACTGAATAATTATTTTGGAATAATTACTTAAGTATATCTAAACAAAACAATCAGAAGGGTTAGTCAACAACACACAGGAGTAGCAAAGGGAAGAAGGGAAAAGGCATATTGCATTTTTGAGTTTGAGGGACTTTTGAAAGGTTTCACCAGACCAGCTGCAGTAAGAATTTCTCAAACCAAAGAAAATCAAGTAAACAGTAAACTGTTGTCAAAAATTATAGTTAAGAAGTGTCAGGTGGTCTAGACACATACCATATTTCTGCACTGTCAAGTTTGACAGTGCAGGGACCTTTGTTGCATGTCATATCCCTCCCTCTCCTCTCACGTCTGTATCTCTACTTTCACTATTAAAATAAAAGCCAAATGCCCCAAAAATATTTTCTATAAAGATCAGAGTTGATTTTAATCTATTTACTGTTTCTTTCAATTTTGTTGTTATTTTTTAGTTGGTGGTTTTGTTATTCTGTTCATTTATGTACAGTATTTTTGTCCATTTATCCTTGTGTAATAATAAAGTATTTAGCGGTAGAGTGAGCACACTGAAGATCAGATTTGAAAAATATTGTGTTTCTCCTGCGTTTGAGAAATTTTGTTCCTTTAAAAACATAATTTTTTAATATGTTCCCCTAAATACCACCATTGTGTGACTCTAAATAAGAATATATCATTATGATATATGAAAATCGTTACATGAGCCATGTTTCTTTGATTTCTCCCAGAACAACAACATATGAGGACGTCCTGTTGGTGAACTGAAGCTGACCTCGGTGACCTCAGAGGCCTCACTGTCCTCCCCTGCTGGCCACTGGGATACACTGCACTACTCCTGATGGCCAGTGTCTCTGTACCAACATGCTGTATCTGGGTCAAACCTCAGCACTCATCTGAAGGAGGAGTCGCCATCAGCTGGTCCAGCACTCTGTAGAAGGAAGTCTTCTTATCAGGCCTCTTATTTTTTTCCTGTCCTCAACTCCATGAAAAAGACACTGAAGGATGATGCAGGACTGGTCTTTCGTCTGTTTGAAAAGGACATGATGGACTGACATTTCACTGTTACTTGTTGGTTTTCAAAACAAAACAGTATTTTTTCCTTATGTATTTAATGATGCACAATGCTGAACCAGGAACAGGACCTATTGTCAAAATACTAGGCAGGTACAGGTGCCATGATCAGGACTGCAGTAGTGCATACATGGTGCTGACTGTTTTTATTTTTGTGTTATTCCTTTGATAGTTTTTCAAATTAGGTTACCTCTTGGGGACAGGATTCTTACAGTGAGGCATTTATACCTCTCACAAGATTAAAAAACTACTTCAATCCATTCTCTCACATCCAGCTACTCATTATTTTGAAATACTATAACATCCCTTACGCTCTAAACACATTCTTTGCTCCAAAAAACAACTTGGCATAAGACACTAGCATCATATCAATTCACAATGAACATCCATACAGAATGAGGGAAATCCACCTTATAGTAGTCTTGCTTTTTTTTTTTTGACAATCAGGAAGATGGCTTCCAGAAAAATATCGGAAAACGGGACCACAAACAGACAAACATTGTGAGGTTTCAGGTGTGGAATTGATTTGTTTTCTCTCCCGAAAGCTGTGCCTCCAGTGTAAAGTTACAAACAGCTTCCTTGGCTGCACAAGCATCACATTGCCTTCAAATGTGGATAATATAGTTGTGTTTGTATTGCTGCACTTGGTTGCTGTAGTAGATTGTATCATGTATTGTATTTATCTGAGAAGTGATCAATATATTTCACTAATGAAGCACTCAATGTTGCCTTTGGTTAGCTACAAGGAAAGCTGTCCTCTAGACCCATGTGCATGTTTCTTTAATGATGCCAAAGTATGTCAAGAAACAAAGAGTTCATCCTTTGTTTAGTATTTGGAAATGTTTACCTCCTTTCTTCATTGCTATACAATAATGATGGCAGTCTACAAACTGTACCTGACTTGTTTTAAATGACTGGAATTGCCTTAAAAAGTGGAGATGGGTTTAGGGTAGATAACTTAGTGATTGCAGAAATGTATGTCTAGCTCTGTAATAATGTCCTGTCATGCTGAAACAAAGCACTTTTTAGTCGGTTTGTTGTCTTCATAATGATGTCTTGTCTAAAAACTGTAGCCTGGATCTTGAATTTCCTTTTTTTTTTCTGTTTGTACCTCATATAACGCACAATAATAGTTAAAGGAGTCTCACTGTCTGGACTCCCGAAGGTGTTTTTTAGGAAAACAGTTTGTTTTCTGAAGGAGAGATGATTTCTGGTCCAAACAGTAGCAGGTCAATGAAGCGTTTTGTTCAGTCATCTCATATTCTGTCTAATTAGCCAGTAGTGTCATATTTAAGCTAAATATGATGATGGTGTGTGCCAAATGTATGCATGGCCTTAACTTTAAGTAGTGTGACTTGCATGTATATATTATCTAGTATTACCTAAATGTACCTTTCCTACATTTTGATCATGTTTTTTTGTATAAATGATCTGTTCTTAAACTGTACCCGAAAAATGCAGATGTTAGAGACCAGAGATCAATTGTCATGATGTCATCAACTAGTTGTCATATATATTGCCAATCTACTGATTAAAGTTTCCTGGATCAACTTTGATAGTAAATAATAGTTTAATTTTGTATCATGACAGAATTTGATCCACAGTAGCTTGACTTTGGGTGCAGTTGCCCTGGATTATCAGAAGAGGGAGCAAGTTGTTCATGTGGCTGAATCCAGATTCAAGAAACTCTACCAAAGGACTACTACACTGCATGTTTATTTTTTCTACTCTGTTGGCAGATAAAAAAGGCACATATAGGATTTAAAAGAAACTACGATTCTTGATTTTTGCAAATCGATCCTTCAATCAAATACACAGTCAAACACAGCTGTTGTGAATACTCTGCATGTTTCAGTTGAGACTCTGCAGCACAGAGCGTCCACAGAGAGGAAGTTACAATTCTGGATCTTTTTTTCAGAAAAGTCCAATATGATGAGCTCATTTCCTTGTTATTGAGCTTCTCAAGCGAGGCTTGGCAGCTGATGTAGCACATCTTTGCCTTCCACCCACTTAACCTAATATCATCATGCATTATGTACTGCTCTGACGATGCCTTCATGGCTCATGTCAGACTGTGTGAGAGGGAAGGAAAGGTAGATTTCATAGTTTGAAAGCACGTCATAAAAAGCTTTCTTTAATTTCCCCTTTTTCCACACAGTTTTTTCACATGATGTGGTTTTATGTAGGACTTCTTTTACTCGTCAGATAATGTGTTGCTCCAGAAGTTGCTAATGGCCTGTCAGTTGTTTCAGTGCGTTGATGTCGGGTGTGGTCCTTTGTTAATGCCAGTTTGATCTCAGCTTGAATTGAAACGCTCCAGTAACTCTCTTGTGACTCTCTGTTTGAAGTTCAGAATCTTTTGTATTAACAAAGCACCTCCGATCAAAATGCAGGCCTGCAGAAGCATCAGCATCAGCTTCCTTTTCCTGTCTTATATCTTATAATATGCTGAGTCACTGAATCTGCAGCTGCCTGACTTTGTGTTTGGTTTTCTCTGTTTGCCTGTGTGTGGACTTGCAGAGTGTGTTTGGTGCCACAGGCAGTGTGTGCAGCTGTCTTCGCCAGGAGGTGTTTGGGCAGATGGGTGACCAGACCACACTAAAAAAAAAAACAGATTTAAAAGAAGTGAAGTCTGTATATAAAAGCCCTGTAGATTATCTGTGCATCCTAATTCTTCACCAGGATCAGGATTTTCACCAGAGCCCAGCTCTGAGCCACACCCTCCTGTAACATTATGAAGCAATCTGAAATGGATGGGCAGGATGTGAGGGGATTTAGTTGCTTTTTCAGCTCTGCGATATAATGATGGATGCCATTAGTGCCTAGTTTAGTCGAATAAAAGACAGAGCCTAAAACGATTTACTGACACACTTCTAGTGGATCCACACCCAAGGGCCAGGAGTCTTACGCACATATATGGTTTTAAAGTTGCAGCAAATTCATAAAAACATTAAAAATGCTCACCAACAATGAGTTTAAGTTGAAAAATGAGTAAACCTGTAGTGAAACTGTAAGGGTTTTGCCCCTCGCTCTGGCACAGGGCCACTTTGCTGACTGAAAAGGCTAAATAAGCATCTGCTAGAGTCCTGTAAAGAGCAGGGATGGAGAGGCAGAGCTGAGACATGACTCACACACACACACTCTCTCTCTCACTCGGTATTGAAATTGTGTGCGCTGACGAGTCCATGGTTAATGATTTCTGGTAAGCCTTCATTCCTCCATTTACTCCCAGAGTTTTAGATTTTTCTTTGCCCAAGCCTTTTTTTCTTTTAAATGTCTCCATTCTTTCTCCTCGCCTCTGAGGTTTTATTGGAGAAAACAACAGTTAATGTCAGATGTCTTGACCCATTCACTCTCTCTCTCTGTGAGTTGCAATAGTCTTTGTATGTCCTCTCCCTTTTCATTGATTTCTATTGTGGAGCCTGCAGCTGCAGCCCAGCATTAAAAAAAAAAAACCATTCAACTAGCAGCTTTTGTGGTCTTGTACCATAAGGAAGTGGACACTGTGCTCAAATACAAGTACAGAAAATGAAACATGTACATTTTAGAGAAACTTTCTTCATTCTGAAGGAATCTGTTTTATTGAGGCATACTCCCAGGAAACATAAAACTGTTCATGCCTAGAGTCCCCAAAGTAGACATTATTTGGAACCCCTGTTTGATAAGACTGCATTAACCTATACAGCAGTTGACTCTGAAACCTCATCGGAGTTACTTCTACAAATTAAAACACTCATTATTTCTATGTGGAACCGCCCCTGGGCTGGTGCTTCATATGATTTTACCAGCCACGCAACAATTATAAACTTTAACATAGTGACAAAGTGCTTTACATGGTAAATAATGACGCAAAGAATAAAAACAGATGCAAGCAACAAGAAAATCAGAAAACGCAAGGACAATATAATGCATTTACACATTGCAATACACAATGCCACTGTCTCCTATTTGATAAGACATCACTGACAGGAGACCCATCTGAGACGGTTTTTTGATGTTGAATGCATACTTACATAACTGCAGGATCACACAGACTAGTGAAACTGTGATAGGAATAGAAATACTGTACCGAAACATATATGTGCTACAAACTGAGGCCAGGAGCCCGAAAGACCTGGACATGTACCGGGCAGAAGGGGCCGAAACGAGTCATTCTATCAACTGCATCATGGCAAATGTTGGATCCTGTCCCTGAACCCGGACAACAAAAACCCGTTAACGTGCGTGCGTGCGTCGTGCGGCGCCGCCACGCATCTCCTGCAGCCGGGCTCCCGTGTCACTGCCCCCCCCCCCCCCCGCCCCGGTCCATCCTTCATGAAGGGGAAGCCGCCCGCCGCCCGCCCGCCGCTCAAACGTGGAGGGGAAGCACAGCGAGAGGGACGCTCACGGCCGACCGCGCGGCTCCATTGTTGCTCTTCGGTGAGATTTACGACGCGTTTGTCCCCGGCGCGGGACCGGCGGGACAGGGACGGTCCGTGTGTGTCTGCGGGAGAGTCTGCGGGAGTCTGCGGGGACAGCAGGCGGCGGTTTGGGAGGTAACGTCTCCAGCGCGAGCCGCATCACCTTCACGTTTCTTTGTGTTATTTTAACCGCAAAGTCCGGCCGCATGTTAGGGGAGCTCACTGTCTTCTCTTTCTTCCTCCTCCGTGTGTGTGTGTTTCTTTCTAAATCAGCCGAACACCGTTTGTTTTGAAGCCGGACGCCCTGTTTGTAGTGTGGCCGGTTAGTACGTCGCTGGATGCGGTGATGGATGTGTAACGTTAGCACGGCGCGGCACGGCGCGGTCCGGCGGTGGTTTCAGCGTGTGTTTTTTTTTTTTTTTTTTTTACCCTCTGAAGCCCCCCCTTTTTTTTTTAAGTCTCGGTGTGTGCAGAGGCACAGGGCTCGGCGGGAGCGGTCTCCGCCGTATCAGGTTCAGTTTTATTGACCGGCTTCGTGCGTGTGTGTCCCCCGCCGCTCTCTCGCTATTGTCCTGCGAGGCTAAACTGGGCCTCCTGCTAAACCCGGGAGGACTCGGCGTGTCTGTTCCCGCGGAGCAGCGGTGATACTGAAGCTCCGCTCGAGGCTGCAAAAACAGAACCAGAAACTCCCCAAAAACAATGGCTGCCCAGAGTGGGGGGCCTGGGACCACACTGGGGGTCTTTTGACAGGGGCCCGAACAACACCAGGCACTGTTTGATAATGTTGAAATATTGGACACTGATTGTGGGGGGGGGGGTTGTAGGAACTCCTGCTCATGTACTGATAGGAAAGATCTCATCTGGGCTTTCACCTTACTTGAGGTCCAGGAGGTTATGTCTTTGTTTATTATTAGAGATTAGTTGAAGTCACTGTGCTAAAGCTTAAGCAGCATGTCCATCACTGATGTATTGGTAGATATGGAAGAAGTCATTTTAGAGTAGCTTGCACCTTGGATTGCTGCCTGCACACCCAAGTCCGTTAAACGCCTTCTCAGTTGTGTCTTGCCAGGATAACCATCGTCTCTGTCTTCATATTCGCATCCCTGCACATGGAGTGATAGCATTCTTCACTTGGCAGAGCCCCATGAGGGAGAAGCAGGACTACGGGGAGCTTAGAGGCAGACTATCTGACGGCATCGTCTGCAGATCTCAGCGATAGAGGGAAGCTGTTTTGGCAGCTTGGCTCAGCGTCTGCATTACATAATCAGTGTGTTTTGGGCTGTGTGGGTGTGGTGGGCAGGGCTAGGGTGTGGGAGCAGTGACTCTCTGCTTGGCTTCAAAATGGTATTTGACATGCACTGGAGAGTGTGTCGCCTACTGATTACCCTCGTGCTACTGCTGCCAGGGTGTGTGAGCTGTTGCTGAGGAGTTTATCGTCACCTGGGTGTGAAACCAAGTGTGAATGACACACGTGCATGCCCCCCCCCCCCCCCCCCCTATCTTTCCTGTCTTTCTGGCTGAGATCCAAGAGCTCATTGCAGGGTCACTGATGCTCTGTGTGTGTGTGTGTGTGTGTGTGTATTGTTTGTGGCCTGCAGTATCCCATTATCCAGTGTGCACTGGTCAATAGTTTAATGGTGCATTGAGGAGAGCCTTGTCAATAAATAAAGTTAGGAAATATGTGACCGCGTTTATATTTATCTGGTATTTTGGTCATCAGTTACTGTGGTGTTCAGGCAAAATCTTATAACTCTAATGGGATTTTTGGAGAGGAAGTGCTGGAGTAAGAATTATCTCCATGGCCCTAAACAGAACATTACGGTTTAGGGAAGCATGGAAAAAGTCCATCCAAATGGACCATTAGTTTTGGTGTGGCAGGGACAGGTTCTGCCTGCCCTTCAGGTTCTGCAAAAGACCTACATCCTTTGCCAGACCCAGCCTCTGAATTGGGACACAGCCTGTGTTTTTATACTGCACAGCCAGTTCTGCTCTACACACCTCTGTTTCCCCTTCCTCTTCCTAAAGGCCAGAGCAAACCAGAAGAGGAGCTCGAAATAGTTCTTGTGCTTCAGTGCATCCTATAGCCTTGAGAAGGCTCAAGGGATAGGCTTCAAAAAAGAGGAAACTGCAAGCTTTATGCAAAGTAAGTTATCATATTTTAAAACCTAGACTCTTCAGAACAGGGTTTGTGTCACAGTCTTAAAATGACCAGTAGTACAGAAACTAAATTATCTTCAATTCTTAGTAGGAGGTGTGACAGAGCATTGTTTTCATGATGCTTTCATGTGTTGTTTCACTGGGTTGCTCATGTTCATGTTAATTGTTGTCTCTTTTTGTCTTTGGTATGTACTTCTGCCTCAAATTGCCTACTTTTATGACCCAGGCAGGTCTGTGGCGCCTAATGGGGTTGCCACAGTTTTTGTTTATTTCAGACATGACAGTCTGAGGGAAATGCAGGTGGTTGACATTGCAACATTTGCGGTAGTGTGACCGTTTTAAAATGGATGCCACACACTGGGACACAAATCAAGCCTGCTACACTGTGAGTGAGTAAAATACCTGTTCTGTGTTTTCATTGAATGCCTTCAAAACCCTGAATACTTTATGCTCAATTACTTTAAAGCTTGTGAATGGGTGTCAGATTTCAGCAACGTTAGCCAGCTGGGCAAAAACAGGATTTTATCTGAGACTACAGGCCTGTGAACCAAAACTAGTTATGTACTGTCTTTAGTGTCAGCTTCACCATGTTAAATGGTGTGATACACAGTTGAATTAATGCATCTAAGGGCTGATGATTTGTGCTGTTTATTCAGCCCAGCGTGGGTTCATGTTCACCACTGCAACAGCTGTGAGAGGTTATGATGGTTATGGATGTCGGGGTCAGGGGTTCAAGTCTTTTCTCCACCATGATCCTACAGTGTGAGAACAGAATGTGCTTGCCAAATTCTTTGCATCAGGACTGCAGCTATTGGTTACTTATTGTTCAGTTTTTGATTTGAAAATCATGGAAAAAATTCCCCTCACAATTTTCTAAGAGTTCACATTGACATGTTTTTTTTTTAAGGGCTTGTTATGTCTTACCAACCACCCAAAACCAAAGAATATTCAGTTTACTATCATATGATTTAAAAAAAAACTCAAAATATTTACATACTGGAACCAATAAGTGTTTTGCTATTTAAAAAAAAAAAAATCAACCTTAATTGATTGACTGAACTTAAATCTGTGAAGGCTATCATCTGTTCCACAGGGACGTTGGCACTTTTCAGTCTGTCCCTTGTCTGAGAACTGTACAGCAGAGCATTTGCATCTGCTTGGGAGTCAGCTGCTTTTAAAGCGTGCAGCCAGTGTCAGCCTCAGTCCCACACCCATGGAAATTCCTGACTGCCGTACTGCATCTGTTTAGGGTGACATTCAGGGCTAAACTATATTTCATCATTCACCCTTCAGGTTTATTGTGTGTCTCCTGTGTTGCTCTCGGCTGTTCAGCTGTCAGGGTGGGATGGTGAGACGGAGTGGTGCTGTAACGCTCGTCACTGTGGTTTGGAGGCTGGCACTCTCCTGCCCATTAGGATAAAGTGGTGAACGCTGGCGCTGCATTTTTAGGCACTCAGTCTGTCTGGGACTGTGAAGCTGGGCTCGGTGCACTGTAATTATTGAAAGAGTAAATCAGCACTTTCATAGTCTGTTTGTCAGTTCACTTGGGTAGCCTTGAATGCCACCCCAAAGACATATTTTGCTGTGCCCTACTTATATACAGTGGTACTTACTGGATTTGCAGGTAATAAGAGCTGTAGATTTTAAAAGGCTGTCACTTTTTCAGAAGTCAGTTCCCATATACTGTATTCTGTTGCACTTAGAAACCGAAAGTTTGAAAATTTTAACAGGTCAATACGTTGTAATCCAATTAAAAATGGCATCCCTAGTATATAATGGGAAAAGCTATGTGTGTGGCTAAAAACTAGTATAGTTTAACTAAATTAGATTTGATATTGGATGGTGATGATGCGTCTCTGCTGTCTACTGAAGCAACGCTTCATATTTTGATCTATTTAGGTATTGATCCAAGGCTGTCTGAATCAAAGTGCGGAGCAGCTATAGGGGTGTTTGTTTGTTTGTGTTGAGCGGGCTGGGTATATCCTGTTATCATCCTTTGCTCTGCCTCTGCATGTGCATGAGAAAGTCAATCCTGTGTGCTCAGTAATTTGTTTGTGTTTCACAAAGTTCAGGGAATGTGGCTGTCAGAGAGGCAGGCAGCCGAGGTGTGGGATCACCATCCATCTGGCCTCTGCTCACCCTGCCCAGTCAGGGGCACGGTAACTGATCTGGCCCTCAGGCTCTCTAGCATTGTATTGACTATCTGCCTGCCTGTCTAAAGCCAGTTTGCTGGTGCTGTTGGCTGGCTTTAATATGGCAACACTGATGTGAGCTCTGGCTTCTCCCCAGATGACCGTCCTTGATATAGGCTAATTGTTTAACTTGGTTCTTGGTTTGGTTTTTATGTTGGATTAAAGTTACTGAAAATGTCAAAGGCTTTTATCACAAAAATAATGAATAAGAAATAGTGTTTCAGTTTTTCTCATGCCTGCAGTGTCCTACTTTTTTAAAAAAAAATTTATGATTTTGTTGACAGTGGAAAGCAACAGGAAATATGGAAAAATAGAAGGAGATAACATGGGACAAAGGTCATTGATGGGAAACTGGTGTGTTTTATAGTGCAGTATGCCTGGTCTAAATCTATTTTATAGCAAATCCTAAACCTCCCTCCCTACTTTTATTTTCCATAAATAATTTCCAACCCTTTTGCAGCCTTTCTACTCATTGCGACTGTACGTCCTCTTTTAAATGAGCAAAAGCAAGCTGATGCCATGATTTAGCAGTGACAAGAATGGGGCTGCAAATGTAATTCTCTGAATGGAAAGTAAAGATTAACCAGTGACCAGTCTCAGGCAAGGGACAATATCTGGGGGCTTCTGGTGAAGCCAGCGGATATCCTGGCCGAGACTTCCTCTTCCATGCACCGGTCATAGTTTACAGTATGATTAGCAACTTGAGACAACACGTCCAGACGACATTTCCGCAACTCTCAATAGATATCTGCACATGAATTCAGATAAATAAATGTAAAAAAAAAAAAAAAAGAATCAAACGTGATTGGTCGATACTACTTGGACTACAAACAGTAACGCTTGCAGCCTGTTCGATATCCCTGGGTTCTTTTTGGGTGAAGTTACCCGCGCCAGCTGCTCCTCCGTCCCATTGCGCAAATTAATCCACTCAAAACACACCCCCACCCCCCTCGGCACCATGCCTGAGGGGGTTACATGGTGCACAGTGTAGACAATAGACTGCCCCCCCCCCCCCCCCCCATAGTATCCTAATGTTATACTCAGTTATGCATGCAAACACTTGAGATGATCGTGGTTGTTGTTTTGGCCAGATGTCATTACATACACAAAGAAACATGCACTCACTCCTTCCCACCCTGGTTGATGATGCCACCCTACTGGCTTTACTCGCCCCACTGTCAGCCTGTCCTGGTTGGCAGCAGGGCCTGGCCGGTGGTTTTTTGAAAACACTGCCAGGTTTAGAACAGATTGTAACCCATTTCCCTCCAGCCTTTTAGACCACTCTGCTGCCAGTAGCCGCAAGTCCATCTCGTTTTGACTGCCACTCCCTTAAAGACTAACTGGCTTAGTCCACTTAACTTGTAGCCACACTTAACCACCTGCTCCTAATGGCCTTATTGAGTATTTTACAGTTACTTAGCACATGTTAGTGCCCCGTAGTGAATTTATTAGAATAAGCTGGATGCTTAACGTCAAGCCCAACCCCCTTCTTGATGAAAGTGTTTTTTTCCTACTAAGAGCATTGACTGTTTTGTCCCATGGAGCATCCTAACATCTTGTCAGTTGTTTTTTTTTTTTAATCTGTTTTTATTGTTTATCTGTGCAAACAGAGTGAGCATAATATTATAATGCTGTGCAATTCCTATGGAGGTCTGGTTTCCTCCACTAATCCAATTGAAGGTATAGTTAAGCCATATCCCTGGCTTCTGTCTACTGTATATCATGCTTGTAGGCCGGTTACACATTACTGAGGTACACTTGGAACAATTTGGGCTGCTCATTGTAGCTTTGTGACGCAAGTAGAGTTCGATGTTAAAGTTCAAGTCTCTGTGTTTTGCAGGTGCCTTTTCCTCCAGCACAAGTTTAAAGGTTTTGTCATGAACATGTGAAAAATGTATCAACATAGTGTGGTAACTATTAATCGTTCCGAAGAAGAGGCACATCTTCTGGCAGCCATGTCAATTTTGTGGATTGTTTGTCAAACAGCAGATGATGAATGTGCTAAAATGTTACTTAACAATGGTTAAGGTTGCTTTTTTTTTTTTTTTTGTATCATAATTTGGATTGGGCTTTACCCAAAATGTTAAAGCTGGGGTTAATTCCAAATGTCAGGTTAGTAGCTTGATCAGATTGATTTGTCCTAGGTTTTGCTTTGGATAAATCACTGCTCGGTAATGCAGGGATTTACGACAAAGAGATACTTTGAAGAACGCTATTTGTAGACAGCATGTTAGCTTATTCAGGACAAGCATTTATCAGTGCGAATGAAATCTTTGGATGAAATAAGGTGTAGGGCTTGTTAACAGTCAACACTAGTCTTGTTATTTGGATGACGAGAAGTCAGTCAGTCGGTAAGAGCATTCAGGGTTAATGCGTTTCTTTGTGTACAGATAACGAGATGCATGGAGGGCCATTTATCTTCTTTGTAGTTTTCTGCAGAGGACGAGGAGCCTCTATAGGTAGCCCTACCCACGATGCACGCATATGCATATAATAATAAAAGGTCCATCCATAGGCATCAACAGAGAGGCTGGGGAAGGTACTGAGAAACGGCTTTAATGGTTGTTAGCCAAAAACAAAGAAATGGTAGAAACTCTTCTGAAAGCTATAAGATGGTGCATCTTTGTAAAGGGTTCATCCGTTTTCTCGGTTTTTATACTTTTCTATCCTCCCCTCCATTAGGGAGTTCATTAGATGGGGGAAGGGAAGTGGTAAGCATTGCCGTGGGTTTGGGTGTGGTTTTTATGTTCTTAGATTGCATTAATGCATCATCCATTACACAGGATGTTGACAACAGTCGCAAGCAGATAATTAATTTTTGAGAATTTCCTTTTTCTTTGGCATAATGTGGCCTAAACACATCACTCCTATTGTATCAGAAGCAGGTTATATAGTTTCATTATGAAGTGGATGTTTTTATTTTTTTTATTTTCATTCATGTCTTTATATTGTGCCCATTGTTTTGGCCAGTAGTTATTCTTAAAAGGTCATTTCACTTTGTTTAATTTTCATTATTTTAGTTGAACTGATCTCTGTTGATGATACACCTGTGCCATTAGTTGCTCTTTAGTATTTACTGTAACAACATTCAGAATGGACAGTGTGGGTTTCTGATGGTTATAACTAAGCACACAGCTTCACTGCTGATTGGGGTCGAGAATAATTGGATCAAACCACATAGACTTGTGCTTGGTCACTTTTTAATGCAGATGGAAAATGTACTGGGCTCTTATTTGTGTTTTAAGTTTTTGTGAAATATTTGAAAATATCATTCAGGTCATATATAATGCTCGGAGGAACCAGGGCTTGCAATAATAACTCTTTATAGTCTCTTCACCAGAAACATAATCATGAATTGTGAAGAGCTGTTATCTGATCTTTACTAGACAGATGGAGTGTACACATAGTGTTTCTGTGGTTTTGTTTTAGTTTCACGTTGTTGAGAAACGGTGAGGGGAGAAATACTAGTGTCTCCTTACTGCCTCCTCCCTCACAGTGTCCCACAAGTAATGGGGCTGTTTTTCTCTCTCTGTCGGTCTGTCGGTCTGTCGGTCTGTCTGTCTGTCTCTGTCTCTCTCTCTTTTTCTTTCTCTTTTCTCACCTGTTGGGCAGCATGCTGAGGAATGCATCTAGTGATTAATGGGTGTTGTAATGTGGGCAGTCCAGTCTACTAACCTTGGCCATGTCTCAACTATGTGGTAGAACAGGTGGAGTAATGTCAGGTAAAAAGTTCTGGACAGCTGAAACTTGTGCATTTTATTTTTATATATTTTTTTTTATTTTGAAGTTTGAAAAGGAAGGACTGTCCCTGATAAGAGACCTTGCATGTCTGAGATCGCCATACGTTTCAAAACCAGAAAAAGAATGATTAATAAAACATCTTCCGTACCAAACGGCATTCTAGATAACTGTCTTCCAGGTCATAGGTTTTCATAGATACAAGGAATTTCCATTTGAACGCTTCTGTGCTCTTACAGCCAGCGGGACACTGTGCCAAAAGTCAATAATCCAATGGCTGTGTTGCACGGACACTGATGGTGGCTGACAAGCTACATCGTCCTTCAATGACTTGATGTTTATTGGTCGTTTCTAACCAGGTGCAAGCTGTCACCATCATTTTAAGATCCGAGCATGTGTGATCACTTTGCTGGAGGGAAGATGAGTATTTTACACACAGTGAGCTTTAAGCGTGAAGGTAGACTTATTTTGCCCACTATCGGCGCCATGAAGGCCAGATAAATTACTATTCATTCAGCCAAACCAGGTCTAAAGTGGCTAAACCTCACCTAATCACTTTCTGTTACTGATGCTCAGTAGAATTTCTTATCTGCTATTCCTTGACTAAGTTTGAGAAATATAAATAAAAACTGCATTATCTGTCCTTTTCTGCCTCGGAGCACACAGTGCATTCTTGTTTAGGGTTTTCTGCTTTTAATGATGCATTCCTATCCTTAGCCTTATTTTAAATGCAAGAGCTTATACTTTATTACACAACACAAGCCTGACTTCAGTAATCACAATTTAGTTTTGTGATACTGATCTAAGCCATAGCACGAAGTCACACTTATTTAAGAGAGGAATAAGGTAGGAACATTGAAATGATAAATTTCCTTGTTGTAGAAATGCCCCCCAAAGACTTGTTATGTGTTTGTGTCTGAGTGAGAAAGAGGCAGCTGCAAAGACTCTTAGTGTGCAGAGATGGAGGCAACTATTCAGCAAAGTGCTCTACAGAGCTGTATATCCACAAACCTTGTACTCATGTGCTTTGAGACGTATATGTGGAACAACAGCCGATTGAATTTCTCTTCTTTCTCTCTGTACGTGTGTGTGAACGAAACACTAACTGGTGAAACAGCCGAAACAGCACTACTGCCTTGTATGGTCAGATGAAGCAGCCTTCACACACAGCCTCCCACTTCCCTGACTCAATTTACCTATCCACTTTTAAGATTGTTTTGAGATTCTTCATTTGCCTTTGAAGACTGGTTCTGTAGATCTAGATACGTAGTAGTAGTAGTAAAACAGAGTAAAAGTGAACCGTTTTCCCTGCATCTTGTCTGTTGCACTGAGACGAAGCTTGAGCTCAGTGTCTGGGAAAGGAAGGGGATTTCCTAACACGATTAAACCTCTTGTTTTGCTTTTCATTCTGCTGCGTAAACTGACCACCCTCTTCCACATTAGCCTTTTCTTTCCTGCCTCAGAGTTGCATGCGCACACACATACATTCGTATCCCCACTCGGACTGAATACTGCCTGAGTTTCTTCCTGTGTACATGCCTATCCCCTCGGACACATGCCAGAGGAAAGTTAGGTGCGGCTCTAGTGCGAATGTAGAGATGAATCAAGTGTGCCCGTGGAATTGAAAGAATGCAGGAAGTGGCGGGCCACTAAATTCCAGTTTTTGTTTTTTTGCCTGCATGCATGTGAATTTGTACAAATTACATTTTTACATCATGCTCACTTTCATCCTACACATTCTTTGCTCATTCACACACTGCTCCATCTGATGCATGTACACACAGTGCACATACACATTAATTGGTGTCCCTATGACCCTTTCACTCCCTACTCTGTCATACACATACACATGCACATAAACGCACACAGCCAGCTGTCACTGTGTAGCCCTGAGGAGACTTGAGAAAGTCAGCAGAGCTGGAATGTGGATGGGTTGGATGTGCTCTTGATACCACTGCTGCTTTAGGCATGCACTTTCTACCATTAATCATCTTGGAGCAGATGCAGTACGGACATGAATCTTAAAGTAGAGACTGAACTGAAGTGGCTAGTTTAAAATGCAAAAAAGGGCCGCAATTTAAGATTATTTTCAGTATCAATGAATCGGACGATAATGTCAGAAAATTGGGAAAAATAACTGTTCACCAATCACTGATCCTAAAGGGATGTGTTCAAATACCATGTTTTGTCTGGCCAACAGTCTGAAACCCAGAGGTACTCAGTTTACTGTTGAGGCTACCTTCACGAAGAGAAGCTGGAAGTGCAAAATATGTCTTATTTTTTCCTAAAACCCTAAAGGGTTTATTGATCAGAATAGTTGCAGATTATTTTTCTGTCTTTCAACTAGTTGAATCAGCTCCAATACACAAATGCACATAAAGAAAATAAGTGGCTGAAATATGTTATTAATTTCCCTTCACTGGGTTTGCATTTATCCACAGTTTTAGACATACAATCAGGCAGTCCTAATATGTGTTGTCTCTTTACTGTTTTATAATTGCAGTATTGCGACTGCAGTCTGGCGTAAATCTACAGAGGACATTAAGCCCCAGCATCAGTAGCAGCCCCCCCACCACCTCCTCCTCCAGCAGTCTGCACAATGCATTCCTAACCCCTGCCATGCTCTCAACACAGCTAAATCCCCCTCTGCTTGTATTAGACACAGTATTAAAAGTGACCCATTTTGTCAGGCACCACTTCTAATGTCTCGACATGTACAGTGAGTGCACGACAGATGTAATTAAACTGCCTCAAGACAGAGGTCAGGAGTAAGATTTAATGACACATAAGGACATATTTATTTATTAGAAGAAGTGGAATGTAAATACCACCGAGGTCACTGAGTTCTTTCTCTGTCTAGACAGTCTCCCTCTAACAATCTTACAAGAGATGTCTACATTTATAAACACACACTCTTCTCCATCTTGGTCTAAACGTACGTTGCTGCAGTTTTTTTCAGCCTTTCGGCCTTTGTCTTCATCATAATACTTGCAACTAATTTATAATCGTCACCAGGGGTATTGAGGTAATTCTGATATTAGCCATGTGGTGCCAGCTACAAAGAAGGCATGCTGCGTCCTGAATATGGTTTTAAATCAAATGAACCAATGAATCTGTGAACCAGGATTTGTTATGCAAATGTAGACAGAGAGAATGGCACACAATAGAGGTTTTTCATCAAAATGCATGAGCCTGTTCATCTTGACCAGGCAGACCATTTCAAAAATGCTGCTGGTATTGTTTTGTAGTCATTCTTCTTAACATAAAATCTGGACCTCTGACTCAGCGTGTTCCCAGCTAGGTGTCAACAGCTTAGAAGAATTCCCAAATTGTGTACGGTAATGGTGTCAAGTGTGTTCTAATAAATATGAAACAAGCACCAGCACTGCAGAGCGTGTGCGGATGGGATTTTAATGATCCATTCACTTCCTCTCTGTGCGTCACATAGTGTCAGCTGGTTAGAGATGATGCCTTTACTTGTCCAGAAGGGGGTCACCACATGAGGAATGTGATTCATTTTGCTAAGCCCCTGGCATTAGTAGGGCTGGCAAAGCTATGCCATGCCATACACGTCACAGTGCCAGTCAAAGTTCTTCTCTCGCTGCTCTTTCTGTTTGGAGCAGCTCCTTCCTGTCTGAGGAAAGGTGGTGGCCACCCAGTTTATTCAAAGAGCAAGTTTGATCTGATGTAAAGGCTTTTTTACACAAACATGCCAACTCCTCAAGATTCAAATCTAAGGACTAGTGAGAAGCCACCATGGGGTTTTTTTTTTTTTTTTTTTTTTGAATTCTAGATTTTGATTGTATGGTTCCTAATTTGCTAATGGCTTCAAAACCTACCCATTCATATTAATGGAGTTATGATAGTGGATTTGATTCAAGCAACAGTGTCCCAAAGGCTCTGCACATTAGCTAATTGGTCCTCATTTAAGGCATGTCCCTTCTTTCATAAAATGAAAGAAGGGACAATCCAAACATTGTGTTGGCAGGTTATTTTCCAGTCCTCAGCTTCCTTTCTGTGTGAGATTTGTAAGAACCAAAACTAGAGAGAACAAGAAAGACAGGAGAAAGCAGCAGGTGTGAAAACTGTCCAGCTTGTAACTTTTCCATGGTGTAGGACTTCATTATTTTATACAAGAGATTATGGGGTTTCAGTGGCTGTATGTACAGGTGTGAGTGTTTGTGTGGATGTTTATTCAATGGCTATCAGCTGGCCAAACAAGTTATTCCAGAATTGGCAACAAAGTCCATTTATGCATTTGTCATTTGACTGATGAAGCATTGTTGTTGCTCAGCTAACCCCAACTACATTGATACTAAACCGTTGAGATTTACAGAAACCTTTTTTACCTTGTAGTAAAAATAAATTTGGATCAGGGACTAAAAGTGCTACAGTATCATGTTACTTCAGATGGTAATGTGTAACTGAAAACAAATGTTCCTGACCTTTGGACAACACTGAGTGCTGCTTCTCCAAAAGACTTAATTCTAAAATGTCTGTTGGAAATTTGTCAGTTGGAGATGAATACAGGTGCTTTATTCATATTAAAGGCAAACGTTTGTAGGCCTTGAATATTATTGTACACTGTGAGGCTGTATAAATGCCCTCAGTAGTCCCATGTCTGTGGAAAACTTTGCTCATTGGAACAAGATGTTTTTAGTTATCTGGCTCTAATGGCTTGCATATCATAAATTGTCTACAGCCATGACCCTTTTTATTAGGTTGCACTGAAAGGGCAGAGTCTGCTCTCCTATTATTACTCCAGTCTTTCTTACCTTGTAGTAAATCTACCCTGTCATCTGTTTATGTACCATTCCTCGTGTTCTTAAACCTTTTACTCTCCCCTTTTTGAGGAATTGTTTTGTTCTATTACTTCACATCATATTGTAGTAGGTATTTGCTCTTTTTCTATCCATCTTCATTTATTTTTAAATT
Organism: Lateolabrax maculatus; assembly: GCA_031216445.1. Lineage (NCBI taxonomy): Eukaryota > Metazoa > Chordata > Actinopteri > Acropomatiformes > Lateolabracidae > Lateolabrax > Lateolabrax maculatus. The sequence goes on from CM062204.1 coordinate 17,718,193, forward strand.
TCATCTCTAATACATCTCTTGCACAGCTTGTTTCACGGACCATACAGAGCTTCTACTGGCTAGACCATCTGTGTAGCAGTTTACTGGAAGCAGATCTATTAACAGTGGGAGGAGGGGAGGATGTGACCACGGAGTAAAGAGGGAACAAGTGGCTATAGGAAAAAGGAGAGGAGTTGGTGGGTAGGGGGTGGGGAGAAGCCACTGTGGTCAGAGGGGCAAAGGAATGAGGAGTGTGGGTGGAAGGGATGATCAGGGGGGAATAAACCCATAACGGATCCGGGAAGAGAAATTGACTGAGGTTAATGGGTTTGAGACCTAATATATGACTTTACTTACACACATCCTCCATATCTCACCCTTCTGCTTCATTTTCTCCAGTCCTTCTCCAGCTTCTTATACTCTTCATTAATTTCAAGTTTTCCACTAGTGCTGTCAATTAAGGAATCTCCAGGACACAAATCTCTGTTAAGCAATCACAGAATGACATGACTATTACCATCTGCATCTGCTCAACAGAAAGGACGACAGTGGCCTACAAATGGGCCATTTGGTGCTTGTTTTCCACCTCCTCCCTCTCCTCTTTCTCTGTGGGCTGTGTGTCATGGCAGGATATTGTGAAGCCTCTCTTGGCTTTCAGCACTCCAAACCAACAGCTTTTTCCCTTTCAGTTTCAAGATGTTGGAAGCCATTTGGCGCACACTCACAAGTCATCAGTTTTTTTTTTTTAATATCTGCCCCATAAAATGTGCAGTTAAAACAATCCAGGGTTCCTTTTTATTGTGGTATTTTAAAGGAGTACTGTGCCGATTTTCAACCGGCTTTATATCATTACAATGTGGGTAGCATATGCAAATTAATATAGTTTAACTTTCCTCCATGTTGCCTATACCCAGAGCTTCCTGCTCATTTGCTAGCAAAAGGACAGACCTCAACTACAGATTGTGCTTCTGCATTTGTATATGCATTCTGTAGGACTATTGCTTGCAAAGTATGGAAACTTAAAAGTGATTCCAACGTTTATTTCGGTGCCGCAGGGATCATGGTGTGTCTGGTTTTAGAGAAAAGATTTGTTGGCATCTCCCACTGCTCGCTTCCTCTTTTTCAGACTCCCCCAAATTCCTTGGAGGCCCCTTACCATAAATGGCATTTCCTTTTAACAGTGACATGTTTATCTCAAAACTACATGAGTGAAGTGCACTCTTGTTCAATTCTGTAATTAAGAGAGGTGTGCAGTAAAAGAAAATCCTCAACCTCCTTGTGATCCTTGTTTTGTTGTTCTTCTACAGGACATTAAAGTGTGAGAGAAACTGGCCATTCAAAACGAGTGTGAGCCCCTGGACCTTGTAAGCAACAGCAGCAACGTCAGTGTCCACATCTTAAGGAGGAGGGAATGAAACCGGATGGGGTTACCATGGAAACCACGGAGCCCACTGAAGCTGCAGCAGTAGCAGAGCCCTCCTCATCGCAGGAAAACTTATCAGAGCAAGCCCCATCGCAACCAAAGGAAGCCGCAAATGATGCAGCACCCGGAGCTGCTCCGAAGGCCAATGGCAAGCCTGTGGCAGCAGAGCCCAAAGTCAAACCAAAACCTGGTGCAACTAGAACACAACCCACAGCCAGATCTGCTGGGGTCTCCGGTTCCAATTCACATCCAGGTACTGCCTCTCACCGTACAGTGAATGACGTCAAATCCTCTAACAACGTTTCTGCAGCTGCAGTCAAGAAAACCGCTACAACAACAACTACGGCAAAAACATCGGGAGCGGGGGCTGTACCTAAAAGACCAGTGCGTGTAGCAGCAGTTTCCTCCACAGTCAAGAACCAAACCAGAGTGCCTGACAAGAAGCCTGTTGGAATGGCCAGGGCCACCTCTGTTGCTGCTGCCACAGTAACAAATGGTACTAAACCAACAACAGTGAATGGCACTCTTAAGAAGAGACCAGTGGCTGAGACTGTTAGACCCAAAACCACAGGTAAGTCTGAATGAGTAAAACTCAATTGATTCACTCACCTCCCCCATTTCACATTTTGTCTGAAAATATTAAATGCACCTTGTCTGCTGTCTTTGACAACCATTGCTTGTAACAACTTTTTCTTTTGCTGGGTTTCTGATTTCTATGCAGTCTCATTTTCACATTCTTCCCTTTTTTTTTGTAGCTACTACCAGCAGACCAGCAGTGTCCACTGCCCCAAAACCCAGCCCTTCGACGATGACAAAGGCTAGTGCTGCTGCTGTTTTAAAGACCACCAGGTAAGCCTGCCTATCACAAAGAGAAGATGGTATCAGCCAGTGATAAAGTAGGACTAATATAAATGGCCAACGATGCTCTATCCATAGAGCACTGAACCCCTTTTTATTTTACTGACAATAACTCTCTCTCCCAGACTGCATTGTCTCTGTCCATCATTTACACATTTTCCCCTTCAGTGATCTGAACTTTTCTAATCCCCTTTACAAACTAGAGAGAGGGCGACTTTGTTTATCTTGATGCTCTGAAAGAGAGCAGTGGAGAACGATGTCCATTGTGGTCTTTGGTCCGTTATTGAGTCAGATTTCTCTTCAAGAGTGTGCGTCATGTTAGCAGAAATAACCTGAGACAGAGGGCCTTAAGAGAGGCAGCGATACTGAAGAACTACCGCTTTGTCCCAAACAGACCCCCAGGCCGAAACCGGCCCCACCTCCCCAGGGCAGAGAGCTATTGACTTGAATCATAATCCCTCTCATACTGAGTTGGTGGTTTGGATAGAAAGTGCTCTAGTTGGACTAAATTTGTATGTGTTGCTCTGAAATGATAGTTTGGCTGTTGTAGAATTTCATAGTTGACTTGGTCATTTACATGCGATTTCGACCAGAAACTTTTGTTAGTAAAGACTTTTTACTTGAAAGTTAGAATTCAAGATATCTGGGTGAAAATGGCTTTTAGAATCTGTTGCCAAATATAATTATTTGCTGGTAGCCAAAGCAATACCTACAAAACATTCTCCATGATTATGTATATACAAGTTTTGAACTTGATTAATACAATAGGCTTTTGTGTAAATTAAGTTTTCGCTCTATAGTTTATAGAAAGTTATATCCATGATACACCAATCCAACATCTTCTCACAGGATGTAGTGTTCTGTACTGAGAGGCCTGATTAGATTCTTGGTCCACTTGTCGTCCCTCTTAATGACCTCTTATTAAATAAAGGAATAATGTGCTGCCCTGGGTTGTGTCATTTTCTTTTCTGAAGCAGCACAGGATCATTGCATTCTTTCTTTGCTATAAGAAATAAAATAAATGCATATGTGTATAACCGACACCAGTTTCCATACTTGAAGTTTTGCTATCGTAAATATAGACCTGCCAATTTCTTATTTTACACAGGAGACAATGCTAGGGCTATTATTTTCAATGTCTATTTTTTATCCTCTATAATTCGACTGAAAAGCCGAAAAGCAGCAAAGTTTTATGTAGTATTTAATACAGGGAGACCATGTTCACTTTGGGTTGATGTGTTATGCTGTGCTCTTCCGATGAATTAATCAGATGGGGCATTTCAAATGCAGGAGTCTGATTACAGAAGCACATCATCCTTGTGTGACTGTTTCCTGGCTTATTCCCCGGGACATGACATCAGGCACTCGCCTCTCTGCTTGAGATACAAGGAGGACAACAGGAGAACAGCAGCAGGTGTCTGCCCTTGCAACCGATAATGCGTGCTGCATTTCGTGCCACCTGCGTGTTATGTCAAGGCAGTGGCGTGTCGAATCCTTTGTGTAGCAGCAGTAGTGGTGGTGTGCTTTTCAGTCCGTATTGGTGTTCGTGCTGGCTCTCTGGCAGAGTTGGGCAGTAAAACCAACAGACCTTCACTCAGCTCAGGCGGTGGCTTGCATTAGTCATGACACTGAGAACGATAGCACTAGGGATCTATAGCAACACATGCAACAGAATTTAATGGTGTTAAAGGATTTGGCAAACTAGCCAATGAGATTATTTAGCTGCAACACAATGGCTGCCTCTTCCTTGTAATTCCAGCCCTGCCATGTTGTTTCTCGTGTTGCTGAGACAACAGCAGTCATTGTTGCACAGGAACACACATTAACATTTTTCAAGCCAAGTATCTGCAGCTAAATCTCTTTCATGTAGACCTATTGAGGCATAAACAGGATAGGCAATAAGGCTTACTGTAAGGCCAACATACACAACATGCAACTGAAAGTGTAGTAGCACACTCTACCTGTGGCCAAGACCAGCCTCTCTCATGAAGTATTTATGTTAACTGGCCCAAAGGGGGAGGAACAATGAACATTTTGGGGTTGTTTTTACTTTTACCAGAGCCTCATTTTGTGAAGGGCAAATATGATTTGATGATTGCATTCAACTATGAGCTCCTGGAAATAGGATTTGTGCTTAGGGAAGGTGGGAATAAGATTTGATAGAAGGACATTATAGAAAAGGCAGGGAATGCTGGATGTGTGCTGAACACTCTCACTGTACGCAGTATTGTGGCAGGGCGGTTTCAGCTGTGTGTCTATTTCATAGTTACGGTATGTAACTCAGAAAAACATGCATGTGTAGACAATCTATCTGAATGACAGGAGGATATCTCTGTCCCCGCGGTCGATGATAAATCATGTAGAAGCCAAATGTTTTAAAACCTGGCACCTGATTTGCTCTGCTCTCCTCCAGTGCTGTCTTACGGTGTCCTTGCACTGACTGAGCAATCAGTCTTTGTCCACCCCACCCCCTTTTTCAATCTGGCTTCTCTTCCCCCCCCATCCTTTTTTTGCTGCCGTCTGTGCATGTACAGTACTGGGCATTTGGCCAGGATCTCCTCATGCCCTCCTTACAGCCCAACTTCCATCTAGATGTTCTCGTATTTCTAACTCATTCATCACTGAGCTGACCAGAGAGATGTAGAGAGTAAAATTGTGTAGTGTAGTTGTGTAACATGAGAACAGTGATAATGCCTTTATGGTGCTGAAAAATCTGTATGTTGATTAATATTCAAAGGGTCACCATTGGGAAAAGACAGAATTGCTGATTGATAGTACCTTTTTTGTTTCTCAGATACAGAATATTCCCTCATTGTTCAAAAACAGAATGGTCTAAAGGAGAATTTATCAGAATTACACCAAAACCATTACATTGGCCTTAGAAGAATGGCTTGGCTTTGCGCAACTCATTTCTTATCACTATTATCCTGTAATTTTCTCCCATTGGAGATAAAACCATCATTTCTCCCCGACTTGGCAGGGAGCAGGATTACTGTCCTAACAGAAAAGGCCCATGGTATCTATCACAGTGACAGTCGGTGCCTGGGGCCTAAGAGCCAACACTGTCTGCCATGCTATTGCTAGGCTGCAACACTTCATCTAAACTCTGCACTGACCTGATTCAGGCCTCCACTCTTTATTGTCAAGGAGATAACTGTAGGCCCACACAAACCCTAGGAATGTGTTCTCCTCACGGGAAGGAGTAAAGCAGCTGGTTTTGGACAGCCTACAAGCCAAACAAGGTATTGTTTGGGTGCTCCATTTCCATTTGTTGTCTTGGAGGGGGCCCTTGAAGTGATGAGGGGGGAAAGGGCGAGGACAGAAGAATGTGTACTTAGACTGCATTTTATTTGTAGGATGAGCTTACTGCAACAGGGATAAAGTGTACCTTCTGTCCATGCCCTCTCCTTTCTCTTTGGCTTGATTAAAACAGAACAATGTAATCTAAAGGAGCCGGTATGCCAAGGGAGTCTAGCCTCCTAGCGGTATTTCTTTTTAGAAGGAACAAGAGGAAACTGGGATTTATGGATGAGTGGATGGCGTAGGTGTGGCTTTAACAAAAGCCCCCTGGCTCATGTTTACACTTCGATTTTTGGCCAAACAGATGTTTCAGCTGCTCAGTACGTTAATACCATGGGCGTGCTGTTTGCATCTGCCATAAACATTTGTGAATATTGACTGTAAAGCAAGTCATAAAATATGAGTGACTTATCCCTGTGCTGACATTTGCCCTTAAGAAGACCTCATGCTTGGTCATTAAAGTCCTGTAGATGGCTGTGTAGTGCTTCTCCTCCCTCTGGACTGTGATTTGTATTGATTTCAACCTTCTGTTGGCTGGAAATGTAATCCATACTAATACACCAACAACAGAACCACCAGCCACCACCCACCAGCTGTGTGTGGAGTACAGGCATTAGTGGGTGTCTCTGTTCCCCTCTGTGCCGTCCCTCTCGATCAAACCATTATGAGTTATGACTCATCATAAAACAATGGAAGGAGGAGCTGGGGTTATATTGTGTCTGTGACCTCCCCTTACCCTCTTCTCAGTTTAATTTCATCGTTAAGTCCCACTCACTTTTCCCTCAGAAAGTCATTTCAATATTGTCCACCCTGATTCCCGCTATAATTGAGTGGTCCTGTCAATTCGTATTTTTCTTGCATATAAAAGCGGCCTCAGTTAATGCACCTTTTCCTACCTTTCACTCCAGTCTGTTGTTTTTCTTCTCAAAAGTTTAGACCTGTGCCCTTTTCTCTTGTCTTATATATCTGCTTGTTTGTTTTTCATTACCCAACATTCACTCAGGGCAGATTTCATCTCAATGTCTGACATACTTCATATGAGTCCCTATGAGTCCATATCTGTGCAGTGGTTGTCTGATCTCGGGGAAACAAATGGTCATTGTAATGGTCATTGTAATGTGGGAGCGGCATCTGTGTGCAGGCATGCTACTACTCTGGAAGCCATTAAAGTCAGTGTGATAGTTAATGTCTACATCATCTACCATGTCAGCAGAAAAAGTCCAAAATAAGACATAATGGAGATTGTTGTAATTGGTGATGGGGTCACACGGTTCCTTTAGGCAATTAACATTTGATGATGCAGCTCTTGTTGTGTAAATACATCTGTTTGATTAGAAACAGATGTCAAACAAATTATGTACAGTGCTGAGGTTTTGCATTGAGTTCAAGTGTAGAAAAGAGGGCTAGTACTGCTTGCGGCTGACGACTCGCTCGTTTAACCCACGGACTTTGTTTGTAGCTTAGCCAATGCAGCAGTGCGTTGCAGCACAAACTGTCAAACTCTTGGAGGCTGACAAGGCAAATGTATTGTGTGGAGATTTCACACAGCCCAGTATAAAAAGCAACATTCAGATTTGTATGTACTCATCAGAAAGCAATACATTTGAAGTCAAATGGAAATGTTTATATGTAGACTAATTGGCTCTACCAGTACTGCTGGCACAAGATTGGGGATTGACCCAGCGGCGGAAGTATGAAGTTTGGGGTCCGGTCCTTTTTTGTTGCAAAAAGTCTTTTGGGTTTGGATCATTTTTTTTTTTTTTTTGGTTTCTCTCTGGGGTTCAATGTAACATTTTTTCCACTGGACCAATTGGGCAGTAAATCTGAGTTTTACTGGCCCCTTGTACATTTTATGGGTTACAAGTTTTATGGTTGAAAATATTCGACAGTGAATTACCCTTTAGATTTAGTTTTTTCCCTTTTATTAATTGATATGTAATGTCGATATATTACACAAATATGCACAATATAAAATAAATTAAATAAAGTAAAGCAAGAGAGTATGGAATACATGGGGAAAAGAGGACAGAATTTACGTAATAACATTTCAGCAGGTAAAATAAGTCTTGTTTAGTGTGTTCATGTACTATGGAATTTAAAAATAATGTTTAGTTGCTTTTTGATGATCATCCTCTTTAAGCCAAACCTGAGAAGGACATGTAAAACATAACCAATGAGTGAAATAAAGTAATTTTTAGGCATAAATAACCTTTTCAGTGTCGAGGTAGATGCTGCAATCCCTTTTTGGCCAGTGAAAAAAAATGCATTTTATATGTTGTAGGCCTATTGCTGCTTTTAAAGATATTTAAACTAGTAAAAATTACTGGATTGGTTATAATCTAGAGTACAGTAAAATAATGCTGGGTCATAAGGATGATTGCAAATCGTTATTTTAAACCGTAAATCGTTTGAATTAGTCTTGTTTCCAAATATAAACAAGGATATTAGACATACCAAATACATATAAACATGGGAAACAACACTATAGTATTGCCTGAAATGGGAAGGGAATCAAAGTGTAGCAAATTCTTACGTTACGTGAACAGTCAGTAATGAATGAAATAAAGCAAAAATATAGTATAGAGTCTGGTTCAGGTCTCAAATTTGGCAGTACCATCGGCTTCAGTCAGGTATGCTGTTAAAGACACAGGGATTGGCCTGGTTCAGCTACTGCAGAACTTTAAGTTTACTGATTCAAGAACTCTTTTCTTGAACTCATGGGTTGTGTCCAAAGAGCAGGATGGTGACTTCAGAGCATGGTGTTTTGCCAAATTTGACATGTCGATGGGTTCAAATTTTCAAAGTGAACCATAGTGATGTCAAGTTTACTGTAGCTGTTTTTAATGCTGTAGTCCATAGTGTGTGTGCTAAAAGCAGAGCACACATCGAATCCTTCTGCTTTTTTAAGAGTGGAGCATAATGGAAGAAGAGAAGAGGGTGAGAAAGGGAGTTTTGGCTTGTTGTAGCTGCAGTTTGAATGACTGAGTGGATTGTGCAGTGTCACATAAGAACTCCTCCAGACTGAAGCAGTAGACCAGGAGCTTAATACAAGATTGATTTTGAGACCATGTTTTCTTCCCTCCTCCCCCACCTGCTGTACGTGTTCTTAGCTATTCTCTCCCCCTCTCAACCATATTCTTTAGCTGTCCTCGATTTCTTTCCTCTTCATTCTCCACACCTTTCAGCTTCTGTCACTGTTCATCGCCTCCGTTTTCATCTCTACCTCTGCATTCCCTATTTTGCTTTGTCATTCTTCCCCTGTTCAAGCTTTCCATTCCCCTTCTATTTTTTTATTTTCCTCCTCCTTCTCATAACACCCTGTCCTCGCCTCTTGGAAGTAATTGGTGAATGATGGAGGCATTACTATGTGGCAATAGATGGATGGTGCTGTGTTAATGGGTTCCCACTGTTGAAATTGCTTTTTTAGTTTACATTAGTACATGCCATTTATTTATGCTTGTAAATGTAGAGGTGGAGCGTTAGATTTCATGTTTGGATCTTTGCCAACAACAACATTTTGCAGTTCCAATTTTGTTTTTTTTGGGGGGGGCTTTTTCTTCAGTGTTTGTGCATCACCTGAACATGTCTTTTTATTTTTCTGCCTCCAGGCCTGCTACAGGTCCCTCAACATCTCGATCTGCATCCACCACATCCAGGCCCACCACATCTACAACAAAGCCCTCCACCACTGCAACTGCCAAAACCACTGCTTCTAGAGTTACCACAGCATCCTCTACTGGCAGGACCACAGCAGCACAGCCTCCCAAAACAGTTGCTGCTAAGAAAGGTTAGAAAGTTATGCCTTGTTTTGATGAGGACATGTTCTTCTGAAGCACATTTGATAAGAACACATCTGATGGCTTTAGTTAGACAATCTCATGTTGTCAGCCTGTATTAATGTCTGTAATAATAAAGTAGCATGAAGTGGTTGACTTTAGTCCCAGCAATATCTTTTATGAATTTGTCAAAATATTTAACAGTTAATCCCTGATTTTACCCTATGAATCTGTGGACGCAAACAGTCCAACAGCAGAGTGTGAGCTAAAATATCCCCAAAAAAAGGCTTAATCAACATTATCAGTGAATCACAAAATATATATATTTTTAATTATTGATTGTGAATAATGTGATTGTGAATTGATGTTATTTTTTTTTTTTCTTTGCACCAGATGTCAGTCGACCGCTTTCTGCTGCAGTGGCTAAGAAACCTACAACAGCTACAACCTCAGCTGCTACCAAAAAACCTGAACCCTCTAAACCCACAGCCACCGTAAAGCAAAACTCTGCCTCCAAATTTTCCACAACAGCGAAGGCAGCAGATCCCAAGGTGTCACAGCTCAAAACACAAGAGCCCGCAAAATCTACTCCCACAAAGAAACCCGTAGCTGCTGTACGGTTCCCTGCCCTTAACAAACAGCCCCTTGGCCGAACCCCACCTGCCTCTCCAGCCAACAAAGCTGCACACAGCAGCACCTCTCAGGCAAAACGTGGCACCAAACCCACTCAGGCTGTCCCACCTTTCACTGCCGTCAAGAAACCAGGGGTTTCAAATAATACCACACCTGCTGTCGAAGCACAGAGTGCTGCTATTGCAGCTGTAGCAGCTGCCACAGCAGCGACTGTGCTAGCAGAAACACAAACGGAGGCTACAGTGTCCTTACCACAAGGATCATCCCTTGCTGCCTCTGCACCAGAGGAGATCCCTTCCCCGGTCTTGTCCCTGGATACCACACCAGAGGTGGTACCTCAAGAGACTGCTCAAAGTCATGCAGCTACTTCCTTTCCTCCCCAAAGCCCTGTCAGGACAGCCTTACCACCAACATATCCACCCCAGGAGCAGATAGAAAGAAGTGCTCCCTTACTTACAATGCAGGAGCAGATCCCTGCCCCAGCTGAGCTCACATTACCACCAGTGGCCTCCCCTCCAGACTCATCCGAGGAGCCTGTTTACCTCTTAACAGACCAAACCCCCTCCACATCTACAGCCCTCCCAGCAGCAGCAAATTTCATCCCTCAGATAGATTCTCTCATCAATCTAAATGAGGAAGAGGATGAAGAGGATAGAGAGGGAAGCCAGCTGGTTTCTGTATCTGAAATGAGTGGAACCACACAGCCCACAGAGGAGTCTCGTCCTGGGTCGGCTGGACCAGTGGGAGGGTCTGCCTGGAGGGCCGGTGGCGCCTTGCTCTCTGAGCTGGACTCTGAGGACGTAAGCGGCAGCCAGCAGGGTGCGTCTGAACTGAGCGCCCCTGGCGTCCTGGAGGGCACCGAGAGCATGGATGATCTGGGAGACGGGAGTCTCAAAGGAGCCATTGATATAGAAGGAGCATCAGCAGGTTCGCCTGACTTCGAGAAGGTTCCTGACATACCGGTTAATGACTTTGATGAGGATGAAGATGAGGACGATGATGATGATCGGGTGTGTGACATGGATGTGGGCTCAGAGCGGGCAGATGAACTGCAGAGACCCAGGCATGACAATGATGTGGATGATGAGGAGGAGGAAGAGGATGATGAAGATGTAGAGATGGCTAGTGAGGGGGTGACAGAGAGCGGGCTGGAAAGCTATGGGAATGCCGATGAGGATGACTTTGCCGAGGATGAAAGGCTGGACAACTTGAACAGAGTGGCCCAGCCGCCGCCTCCCCCTCTGCTGCCCTCTGCCCCTGCCGCTCAGTGGGACCAACCAAACCCCTTTTCTGATCCCTGGACAGAACCCCTTCAGCCACAGCAGGTTCTTGAGCATCTCTCCCAGCCTGCACAGCTGAGAGGAGCGGCTGCAGCAAGCCCTTTGGCAGACCCCTGGCAAGCGGACTCTGAGACCCCGACTCAGACCCCGGCCCAAGCCTGGCTAGAACTCGGCTCTGTTCCTTTGGTTCCTGAAAACCAAGAACTTCCCCATCATTCCTCAGTCAAAGATGGGCCACAAAATCTAGAGGCCCAAATGTACATGGATCAGTCCGTCCCAGCCCCTATGCAGACTCTGGCCCCGGCTCCCCTCTCGGCCCAAGGAATGTCTCTGTCAAGCACCCTGAGCAGTGAGACCAGCACACCCGAGGAACTCGGTGACTACAATCGAGACGGGAAGCTCCAGCCTCAAGATGCACAGTCTGCAGGGCTTTCCCCACAGTCTGACCTGGACTACCAGGACCTGGGCATCCACTTGGAGAGAGGAGATGGGGAGGGAGAGGAGGAGGAGGAAGAGGCTGAGGCGGAGACCCTGCCTGCCGATGACATCCTGGGAGGCACTGCAACTGCCCCCACTTCCAACCCCTCCTCATCCTCAGTAACTGAAGACGAGGCCAGCGACACAGAGGGAGAAGCGCAGTTGGATGATTCCTTGGAAAGTCCAGCAGTCAGCCACATGACTTTTGACGGCGAGCCTCCATCCCAGCGCTGCCTGTCCACTGTGGAAGAGGGAGAGGAGGCTGAGATGATCGATGGTGGTGCAGTTGAAGACACCACGCCACCTTCGGCTACGTCGTTGGCGTCTTACGGTTTTGACACCATGACCACGGCTTCAAACTCCAACGCCCAGTCCACAGGCGAGAGCTGCATCAGGAGCCCTGGCATCTTCTCCCTGGAGGAGCTGCCTGAAGAGGCCAAGGAGTCCTTTCTGATCCCGCAGCCTCACACCCAGCCGTGCCTGGCAGAGCAGCAGTACATCGACTGTGGGAAGCAGGAAGTGGAGTCTGATGAGCATGTCAGGGGGGAAATGTCGGGGCCAGAGGAAGCCCTGGATCTTTCATCAACTCCAAGCACTTTGCAGCAACCAGAGGAAAACCCAGATGACACCCAGCCTCCCTACTATTCTGCTATCTGTGAAAAGACTGAGAACTCTTTTGCAGGTAATGTATAGTTCATCCTCTCCCTAACAGCCCAAGCAATGCCCCATAACTCCCTCTGGCCCTGTTACAGCCTCCCCAACATATCTCACTGTTGTAGTTCCTGTCGTGAATGTTTGTCCTGAAATCTCTGGGGGTGGACGTAATCAAAGTTAAACTTAAAAAAAAAAACAGAGAGCAAAAATAGGGAAGAAACAAAAGAGGACAGCAGTGGCACTTCCCTCTGATATAATATTTCCATGATGAGTATATGGCTTAAATTCCTGTATGTGCAATAGCTACTACTATTTACTCCTAATGTGTGAGCGTGTCTGGTTTTCTGTTTTATTTAACACAGAATCATGTGGTTGCCCTGAACTGGCATGGATTTGACTTGTCTGTTTACAGCTCTTAAAGAGGGAAAACAAGAAAATTAAGCGTAACAAAAGAAATGTGGAATGAACTGTTTAACATGTTTTCCTGTGTATTTATCCTAATACTTTTTACTGAACAAAGCTGATAAAATGAGTTTTGATTATATATTCCTGTTTGATTTCTCGCTCTCCTACCTTACGATACAGGCAATCTTCCTTATCCCCAATCACTCCTCATCTCTTCTTGCACTTTAAATTGTACCGTAGCCTTTTCTTTTGTTTATCCATCTTTTGGAGTAATGAACCTTAAAACTTTAAATAAAGATTAGATTTTTACCATGATGTACTCTCACCGTACAGTTTATTGAAATGGGCACTTGGGAGTGGAGTGGCATACTTATGGTCTGCGGATCATTGTGCGCAACACACATCATCCAACAGCACTGACATTCATGTCACGGACTTACAAACTTCCAGTGTTTTGTACCAGTAGCTTTTATACATCACATTATATTGCAGACACTTCCACTCAGTCAACCATGTAGCCTACAGCCTATCATTGCCATACTCTTGCTATACACTGTCATAGACACTCATACATAAGTTGTGGCCTTTCCTTTGAAAACACGATACGACAAACCGTGAAACTGATGTCCTACCTCAAAGACTTCACTGGTCTGAAAACCACTTCACTGGAATGAATCTGCCACGAGTTGATCATCCACGCCGCCAGACCTTCTCATCCATGGATCCAACCTCAGCATCTCATCGTACAGCCTCAAGAACCTAAACCCTGCTCGTTCTGATGCTACTTTAATTTTCCTCCAGTCTACTGTGGGTGTGTTTCTATTTTAGCTCTTTTCTACTGCCTTTTTTTTTTTTAAGCATTCTTGCTGCACTGTTCTACAGCACTGTATTAATGTTATCTTATGCTTATGCATGTCACTGTTGCACAAGGACTTGACTTTCATTACATTACTTTGGATTGGTTTGTTCAGGATAAGCCAGATAGCTTGGCTCTAGAACTTAATATACTCAGGTTGGAATAATGTCTAGCCTTTAAATATGTTCCTTCTAAAGCCAAGCTATTAGTTTTCTTGTGATGCTGGATGTCTATAAATGCATGGAGAGCTTTTGCATGTATCACTGGTTGACTAACTATAAACTCCATTCACGGGTGATGACTGTTAAGCTTTTCTGTGGTTGTTTATGTCTCACCATAGTTGATAGTGATTGCATATACAGGAAGTTGGCTGCTTTTTTTGCACACAAAAATCTTTCTTTTCTGGGTGTCATTTTTAAAAAGACTTGCACAAAAAAAAAAAAAAAACTTTTAAAAATATGCACATTTGCTCTCTGCATAAATTTCCCTACCCTTGCCCCAGCCACCAACCCCAGTCAATTCGCCTTGGGTCACTATTTTCTAGTGTGTTCACTGTTTTTACACAAATTCTGTGGCTCCACCCCTCTGAATACTTAGCAGGCTGTATGTGTCACTGCTGCACAGCTTTCAAACAATGTCCCACTGTCACTTGTTCGAAGTACAAAACTACAAATAATTGTCAGTCAGTTAGGATACTGGCAGACGTTTGGGCTTTGTGTCACAGTGCTTCCACTATTCCTTCAGCAAGTATGAGCCTTTGAAGGCCACCCCCCTTCCTTCTACACCCTTCTGCTTGTACTCACTGCACTGCTGTTACTAGCCTGCTGCTCCGTTTTATAACATCACGCTACTGTAATCTTCCTTCCCGCTTCCTCTCACACACAGGCTTCACTGCGCTACCGCACCCTCACCGCCGCGATCATGCAGCATACCCCAGAACCTACTGTGACATCGTCAAGCCTCACGGCGTCGCGGTTGCCCCGCCGAAGCTGACCTGCGCCGACCTCCCACCCAGGAGCCCTGGGCAACAGGCGCTGAGCCCCCAGCTCCGCCGGCTGGAGCAACACCAGAGACAGCTGCTGGAGCTGCAGCAACGCAGGGAGCAACAGAGCAAACCGCTGGAGGAGGCGGAGCAGGAGAGGAAGAGGAGGGAGGAGGAGGAGCAGAGGAAGAAGAAAGAGGAAGCTGAAGAAGAAATTAAGAGGAATAAAGAGGTGGAGAGAGAGATGCGAAAGCAGGCAGAGGTGACAAAGCAGGAAGAGGAGGAAAAATTGAAGAAAGCAGAGGAAGTTAAGCAGAGGAGAGACCTTGAACTGCAACTGGAGCATCAACAACAGGAACTGAAGCAAAGACAGCAAATCATGCAGTGGCAGCAAGAGCTGCAACAGTCCAATAAAGGTCAGACAGCTCTGCTGTCCCCTTCCTCAGGCCTCTGCACCATCTATGAAGCCCTGGAGAATAGTGATGAAGAGGAGGCTGAAGGTGAAGAAGAGGGAATAAAGGAGCTCAACCCCACAAAAGAGAAGAAAGAGTCCAGACAAGACCTGTCAAATCAAGAGATAGAAGACAGCGACGGTGAAGGGATGACATCAGATAAAGACGAACATCCAGACTCTTCACCGTCCCCCGAGAACCTTCCTCCTCTCCCAGACTCCCCTCAGACACCCAGCAACCCCTCCCAGGACGGAGACAGCTCCTCCCCTTGCCTTCCTGAGTCTCCGGAGCGGCCTCCACCCCTGGACCTGGACTGGGGGAAGAAAGTGGACATAGTCCAGCAGCTGATCAATCAGACCCTGCTGCTGAACAGAGATGGCTGCTCCTCCCTGCTGCTGCTGCCAGGGGGTGCAGGAGGCACACTGAGCCCCCTGGAGAGCAGCCTGTGGCCCAGCCTGCTGCCTCCACTCACCCCCCCCTCTGCCACCGTCACTTCTGTTAGTAGTTTCTCCCCAGAGGCAACTGGGAGCTCCCCACAGGGAGAGTGGACAGTGGTAGAGCTGGAGACACATCACTGAGGGACGTGAGTGTGTGTGATTTCACACCCTTTGAACACGACATCCGCAGTACTGTTAAACATTAACAACACTCATACAGGGAAGATAACACAAGTGCTGACTATTTATGCACACATACACACGGGAATTCAAGACTGAAAAAGGCACACAACAAACAGGGTGATACACTCACATGCTACTATACACACAATTAAGCAAATTTACAGTAATAGTAAGAATTTGGGCTGGGCAATGTTGAAAGAATTGCAATAATCAGAAGAAATTCTTTTGACACTGATATACATCAGAAAATCTGTTAAAGAAGATAAACTAGATCACTTTGTAGTTCACATTGTACTGAATGGGTTATTTTAGGCGGTCATTCATAAGTCTTTCAGAAAAATAATGAGAGGAATCAGTAATGGCTTTCTAGTGTTGAATGACACAATTTCTTACCGTTCACATCTATTTAAAAGAAAAGAGAAAAAAAGAAAATCCATGATGGGATGACAAAGCTGGACGATAGATGATATACTGCCCAGCCCTGCAGGTAGACCCATACACTTGTGGTGCTGTCGATCAGTGGTTCCCAACCAACAAGGGGTCACAAGATAAATCTGTGGGGTTGTGAGATGAGTAACAAGAAAGAAGAGCAGAAAAAAAAACTATTTCTGCTACACAATGTGTATTTTTTTTTTTAGGCTCTGCTCTAATTATTGCTCCTCTTTTCTTCTAAACTACTGAACAGTTTTTAAACTACTGAATAAATGTACCTATTAGGGCTTTAAAAATCACTGACAACCTGTAGACACATGCAACCTGTGACATGGTCCACAAATACACAGGTTTGTTATAAGGGGTCATAAGGTAAAAGGTTGGGAACCACTGCTATAGATTCACTTGAGAGAGACCGGGATTTCTAACTGTACTGTAAAAACAAGCACAGACAACACAAATACCAATGCTTGGTGGTGCTACAGTTCAATTATTGGCTTTCTTCCTCTGAATTCAGACTCTCAGGTAGTCCCTATCCCCAGGCTCTAGCTCCCACCTCCAAACAAAGTGGTTCGATTGAGGACGTACAAAGTTGAGGATTGGATTAAAGTCATGGCTGCGGTCAAGTCAGTGAAGCAGATCGAATTTGTATGTAGACTAAGAGCAGGGTTGGGATTTTAGAAATACTGAGGTCATGAGTCCAAGTTCTCCCCTATGCACCCGCTCTCATTTTATTAATTAATGGGTTTTCCCATATCGTATTTATTCAGTTAACCGTCATATTCTTTGGCTTGTTAACTAAATCTCCATTGAGTATTTCCTTATTTACCTTTAGACTCTTTAAGCACTGCTAACACTTATTCAACATCAATGGTAAAAGGTTAAAACATGTTCATACTCCTCAAATTAACGCACTGTAGAGGCGATGACAGACCCAGCCCTAGTTTTAAGTATACTGAGTGTACAGTAAACCTACTGGAGTCAGCCAGTAATATGTATGTTTTTAATTCTATAATGTAAACTACCTTCAAGTTGCTAAAACACAAAAACTAAATGACCAAGGACATGACCTCAGTATCCTCAATGGTAGCTATAACGCTGCCTAAGAGTCTCTACTCAGGCGATCAAAGTCTCTCGTGCTGCCAGTGAAGAACCTGAAATTCAAGTAAACAAGCACAACACGACAGCAAGCTGAAACTCAGCACGTCACACTCGATATCCTACACCACCGCAAACACACTGACTGGTCCTCTATAATATTACATTTCAATCCTTTAACCCGACGCACCTGAAACCATGTGATTACTGACAGAATCCCATGATGCATCATTGTTACTAACAGGGTTGGAACTGGACACTTTATGCCAAATCTCTGTGCCATGGGTGGCAACACACACACACACACACACGCCGACGGTGCCAAATGGCCGCTATCAATCGAAGGTAAATTGACTGATAGATTTGGTTGTTTTACTTTGTGTTCCTTACATGTAGCCCTTTTAATTGAAGCCATGACTGTTTATACATGTTAAAACACACACACACCCTTATCACCTTATTTTAAAATGAGAATACACTGGAGATGTCTTGCTACTGAATAGTGATAAAAGAACACGATTCCCAGATTTCTGAGATTGCACTTAATCAAATTAACATCTTTTCATTTGTATCAATTCAAACATGTTGATTATAGAGGCCTATAGAGACACTATGGGTGGCTAAGTCCTCTTTTACAACTTTGGTATACTTTATTTGCAAATTGAGGTCAAAGAAATGTATTGATTAGAGCTGAGGAGACAACATGAGCATCATTACATGACCTCAGTTTGAGCTGTAACTTACCAAAGGTCACAGCGAGGTGTAAACATTTCCCTTTGAAACACTGGAGTCAGGCACTAATCAGGTTTTAGTTCTGTGCATATAATTGTGTTGAGAGATGAGATTTGTTGTTGATTAAACAAATCTGTTGCGTAGCCCCATGTGAACCTTTTTCCACAGGTGAAGTCTTCCTTAGGTTCTCATGCTCGCATTTAAGACTACAGACGGATGGTAGCGGCTTATTACACAAGGACTTCTACACTGGTCCAGTACACAGATTTTACATTAGAAGACGAGGAATAACTCTGGGTTTTAACCGATACTGCTGTGAAGGTCAGGAGTCACTTTATTGTGTGATATGAGGGAGATTATTAATGCTGGGAGGGTTCAATATCAGGTTATTCTGAGTATTAACTAACACTGTTGAAACTGTGATAAGCTATGGTACGAAAGTGGTTGTAAATGTTCATATCTGTGCTGTATGTTGTCAGTCTGTTGTCTGGATACTGTGTGTTTGTCCGTCAGTCATGTTGAGTGTCACTGTAAGGTCACAAGTTTAAAGACAAGATAGAAATTCAGTAGTTTTCTGACTGTAAATGTTCCCTGTAAACGTAACTGAAGGCACAGAAATCAGAAAATTTGACATTTATTTCCACTCATGTCCATTTTAATCAGTTATTTTTGTACCTCCAGTGTCAAATGGCATAAAGGCTGAATTTTGTTTAGTAAGTGAATTGAGAGCAGTGATCCAAGTATTCAGGACACTGGGGAGAATCTGCATCTAGTGCTTTAACGTTGACTCTTTAGATTTTCCCACACTTCATTCCAGCAAAGAAAATGTTGTTTACCATCACCCGCTACTTTGTCCACTTTCTTATCAAAGCCTTTGTGTAGCAGCTGAAAAGCAAGCAGGTGTTTACGCTTATGTAGGTTTGCATTCCCGTACCGCCGGGCAGGACACATTACGCTTACTGCATTTTTGACAAAGCTGGACTTTTTAAATGTGCTTTCTTCAACACGTCTGTGTAGTGTTTCTGTAAGGATTTTTGTGTATATTGTTTAAAAAGACTGCTCACTGTAATGAAGGGAAACTCCACTTTACTTTTGTACTGTAGAGATTTAGAGAAGTCATATTGATTTTTATTGAATAGAGAATGAAGGATGTTGGTTGTAAATGTTAAGACTTTATTCTTTGCTCTAAGTAAATGGCCTTCTTATTATTCTTTATGTCCAGTCAACAGAACTGATGAGTTGAATGGTTACAAGGTCAAACTGAACACAGAAGACTGAACTATGAGTGAACACATTTCATTTGTTACGTGGAATCAAACTTATTAAATATCCCATTTTGGATATTAATTTATTGAAAATGAAGAGAGGCCTGTGTGAACAAATTTAAATGGCTCGATGAACCTGATGAAATGAAGTAAATGGGCTCTCCCACTTGTGGAGCCCAAATCATGGCAGCTTGTTTTAAAATGGAAATGTGTTCTTGTTTAATTGGACTTTCTGAAAGACAGAAATCTGTGATTGTGTAATTATTTCAATGCAATGTGTCATGTAAATAAAATGTTTTTTTTTAAATAAAGCTTCTTGACTTCTTTAGAACACAACAAAAGGCTCTTAAAAATGTGTCAACTGTTGTAGAAAAATGTAAAACTTAACAAAATATTTACAAACTCTTATAAAATCTTTTAAAACTTACATTAACACACAGAACAGAATGAAAATAATGTGCAGCAAACATTACAGTCAAATAGATTCCTCACAGTATAAAGCATATAACTACTTTTACATAACCTGACTAAAACAAAACTTTCTTTTTGAAACCAACGCTAGTCGCAGCATATTATGAAAACACAAGCCCCTTCGACGTGGAAAAACCAACAGGCCCTGAATGCATCAAGTCATTCTGGCAGAAACTGTCATATTTTACCGTCATGCAATTCCAGCTCTGTGTTTCTCCTCCCCTCATCCTGACGCACATGAAACCAGATGTTCAACCTTAGAATCTCACTTAAGCTCAACCTGTCACACATATTTGCTTAATAACCAGCTTGAGGATTTATCTGTACTGTCCTGTGTGATCTAAATTGGTAGAGCCTCTTCCCACTTGCCGTATATCCCAGAGACAGATGCCATGTGCGCACTGATACACACATGCTCCTCCTGCAGGGCCCAACATCACTCTGTTGTCTGGTGTGACAACAGCAGCTGCTGCAGGTAGTCTGTGGCACTGCAGATGGACGGCTCGCTACTGCCCAGAAACAACAGCCTGTGATAGTTGGCCTGGGGAACCTCGCACATGATCCTGAAACAAACAGGAGCACACACAAGCTAAGAAAACTGCTGCTTTAGTTATCAGACATACTGACGATGGTCTGTTTTACACTTTCAACGTGTTTAAGTATTGACTATTTAATGTGAGGAATGTCTGCTTTTGCTGGATCTATCTTTTACTCCAGAGAACACTGAGCATGGAAACGTCTCTGTAAGTAGAACCATCTACAGAAAAAATGAATGAAGAAATGTGGAGAAGTGTACCAGTCATAGATGTCCTCTGTATCGGGGTCAGGGTTCACCTGCACCCACTGACCGATGGACCACATCCGCACAACGTTACCATAAGGGGAACCTTCGCCATCCCCGTCAACCTCTGCGTGTGTGTTGGGAATGTCCTCGTAGCACAGGAAGTAACTGAATGGGACATTTGGACGTTGGTAATAAGAGATGGATAACAGTGATGGAGAGCAGCAGTAAAATGGGCATGTCATATCAAAGGAAAAACAAAAATGTAGAGAGAATAAAAAAGAAATAGAGGATGGAGACATCATCCAGACTCACAACTCTGTGTCGCTGACTATGCCTGCCCCCCCGTCCTCCTTCTCCCCACCCTGCTCTTTGTTCATCTGCTGCTGCTCATCATCTCTGAGTCTCTCCACGTTCCAACGCATGCGTTTGTGCAGGCCGGTGTCGACCCGGGCCAGGTACGGCGTCGGCTTGCAGTAGAGGAACGCGGTCAGCCTCAATCGATCGAGCTGACTCTGACCAACGCAGAAGTGAGACACACTGGGAATGCAAACGGGAAAGTGGGAAGAGTTAGACAGTGAGAGAATGTGAAAAAGGATTGTTGTAGCAGCAACAATCACAGGATTAGGCTGGTAGAAGGAAGAAGAAAGTAGAACAGAAGAAAACACACCAGAAGTGTTAAAATCTAACAGGAAATACCAATATAAAACAGGGAATGTGCCATATTGATTTCATTTATTGTATTTTTAATGAGGCCACTGCCAAGCCTCAGAATGGCACATGCAGACTTGAGCAACTACACTTGGCTTCCAGATGTAATTTGCAGATATTTAGTTGACTTAAAATGGCATTACTGAATATAGCATTTGGTTGTATATAAAAGTATACAAGTTTGTAACTATGCTACTTCTACACAAGCTTGAAATATATTACAATTTAAGCATTTAGAGGATCACTGAGTCAGGACAATTTTACTAGTTATGTGCATGTTGTCCTGCCAGGATCAACAGTTTCAGCCTATCACAAACACTTCCACAGCATCCTGAAGCCTATACAGTACAAAGGACAGCATGTGTTTCCTCTTCTACAACCTTCCCCTGTAAGTAGGGACTGAAATTAATAAACACAACAACTGTGCTGTCATGTACCTCGAGAACATTCAGGAAGCTGTACAACAAAAGCACACCTGGAAAAAAAAGCTACAGAAACAAACTGATGTGAAGTTCCTCCAGGAACAGAGCAACTGGAGATATTAGGAAAAGTGGATCATTCACATGAAGCCAAATGTTGCATGACAAATAAGTAAATTAACGGTTTAAATATGCGATAATTGAATGTATTTATATATGTCTGATTAGAAGACTTTTGTACGGTTATGTTGTGAATTGTGTGTAGTTGTTCCACGTGTGTGCCTGTTCTTGCATGCTTTTGTGTGTGTGTGTGTGTGTGTGTGTGTGTGTGTGTATGTACGTACCTATTAGGCTCGCTCTCGTCCAAACAGAGGAGACTGTAGCTGGCGTAGGTCAACACCAGCTGCTCCAACCTGTCACACAGCTGCTGAGAGAAGTCAAACAGCTGCAGGCGCTGCACACACACACACAGAACAGAAGTTTAGAGTCGACTTGTGGCCGTAACACTATGAGGTTTTCATACACTGAACACAAATGTCCTTCTCATTCAGCAACAGATTCAGTATTCCCCACTTGAAATACTGTTTGTTCCAATGCTGGAACTATATCAACAGTCACAATTAGTATTTCCTGTAGTTTGAATCTGAACAACAAAATCAAAACAAACAAAAAAACGAGACAACTCTCAATCTTTGTAATTCTTTTGCTATCCAAATCCACTGGCTAATTAAAACACAATGAATCACAATACAACAATAATATGCAAGATACATCAAGAGACCTGATTTTAAACAATGTTCAAATGTTGTTAAGTTGGACTTCGACATGATCTTCCACTTACAGTTAGATTTCCACTGACTTGTCCACCAATGTTTACCAAAGCAAGGTCACTTTTGAATATTTTTTAGAAAGGATAAAAGTCTAAAAGTCACAGCCTGAGAATAATCTATTTAAAGCATTCCTCCAAAATCCTCCTGATACAGAAGGTGCTTGCTGAGTTGCTAAATTTTCTCACTCAGATTTGAGAACAGTTTTGGTTTTATTTGCCCACGTTTTGAAATGCTGCTGCCACTCCAGTACAGTGGAGGGCAATGGAGTTTTATTTGTTGTGCACAGTGCAAAAATTCAACATTTAAGGAAACTCAGCAGACAACATCTGTTTCCAGAGACAGCTAATGATGACTATCAGCAAGGCTATATATCAAGTAAGTTGGGTTAACCAGCCCTTTTTAAAAAACACCTTTACCCTTGTGTAGATATCAAAGGGCAGAGGGCTGTGCCGGGACAAGGAGCTCCTAATTGTGGATTCCAGGTGGTTAAAGTAAGGCTGACAGGTGTACAGGAAACTCGGCACTGCCGCGGCAAGGGCCTCGCTCTCTAGGTGACCCCGTCTGCAGACACAGGAAAAAAAAAAACCAATCATAAAAACAACAGAAACACCAAGGCTCCGTTGGTGCACTGCGACGAGCCGGGACCGTACCCACTGACGAGGGCGTGGTGCAGGTCATCTGCTCTGCTCATGAGGAACTGGAGCTGCAGCTGCATGGACTGGAGGCCCCCCTCCACCCCCACGACCCCCACGACCTCCAGGCAGCCGCAGGCCCCGCAGTCGCAGCTGCAGGCCGCACAGTCGCCACAGGGTGGCGCCAGAGCGACGTCCGCCAGCAACGACAGCGACTCCCCTGCACCTGAGACACAGAAAATGACCCCAAGTAACTCCGGGATGCATTTCAAGGGGCCGCTGGGTGGGAGGATCGCGGTGGTTTGGTTGTGACAGCAAGTGTGGGGCTCAAGTGATGCGTTAGAAATGAGAGGTCCGTGTTCCACAGTGTCTGACCTCCTTGCGCGGAGTCTGGTGGCTCCTTCTCCCCGCTCGCGTCCTCCTGCAGGAGCACGGCCTCGTCGTGTTGTGGGCCCGCTGCGGGGCTTGAGCTGGGCTGCACGTCGCTGTCCGTCATGCTCTCCGCTGCAGACAACTTGGCATGTCTTAGGAAAGCTGCTCGAAATAAAAAAACAAACAAACAAACAAACAAACAAAAAGGCCTCATTAACAGATGGTTTTGGAGCTGCACGAGCTGTCGCGATGCTAGCGCAGCACGCGGGTTTTAGCAGAGAAACAACCCGATTTAATGACTGTTTACCAGCGGGACGCTTCTGTGTCTGACTGAATGAATGCCCGACGTAATTTAATATCTGGTCACGCTGCAGTCTGTTCATTAAAAAGTTTCTAAATAACAGAACTTTTACGTTAGCCACCTCACAGTTACCTCCTCCTCGAGGCCGCGGGGTGAAGGTGTGAAAGGTCAAAGGTCACCGCGGCGCAGCCAGAAACAACAAAACATAAATACAAGAGTTCTTTTATTTTGTGAGTTTTCCTTTTGAGTTTTCCTTTTTTAGATTAGATCTGAAAGATTAGTTTGTGGATTAGCTAATTCTCAGAAAAATAACTCAGCACTTGCCATATCTTTCTGCTTTCCTCTGTTTTATATCATGGTAAATTAAACATCTTTTGGTTTTGCCCGGTTGGTTGGACAAAACAGGTTATTTAGAAATACCTCAGTGTTCTCAGTTGAACACAAAAAAAAAACAAGTTATAACTCTAAAGTAAAACATCTGAACTGTGTACACACTGGTATCCAAGATGGATCAGATTTTTAGTAAGTCATGTAGCCTACTAACATTTGTTTAGTTGAGATTTATTAAGACAGTTTATTAAGCTGCAGGATATCAGATTTTGTGTATTTCAGCTTTGCTTGCTTGACATAATGATAATGTGAATGTAATACCGTTTAGGAAAAAGTTATGACAATAGAAAAAGACCAAAAACTATCAAATGATCAACCTTTGAATAGCCCTTTATATTGAATAACATGTATAACAAATAGAAATATTACTTTGTGATAACAATACAAACATTTTGCATTCTGTCCGTCTGTCCTGTGACATCCACTACATCCTCTACACTGAGCGAGGGTTTGTGTAACAAACCTTATCCTGTCCCGTCCATTTCTAAGTTAAGTTAAAAAAAAAATGTATACCTCAAAACTTAAATGTAGTCCTGTCAGGACGACAGGACAAAGAGGTGATAATTGTTTAAATTTTTTGATCAGGATCATCAGGATATCTGTTCTCCCTGTCATGAATCATTACTACCTTCTCATCACTTGACTTACAACAAATTGAATCAGTAGTTGTGGATACATTTGTAGTTATCTCACAGTATCCTCTTCACTCACAGCAAGTTGAATCATCCTCAGTGCTGACTGTAAGTGACTCAGCGTGTTTCACTGTATTGTCAGTTGTGATATTATAGATTTTCATGCCACGTATTTATAGGATACAAAATGTGTATCCTGGAGCATTGGGGGTTACTCTCTGGTTCTTTCTGCAGGCTGATTTTCATCATGCAAATCAGTTACGCAAATGTGGTTCAGTTCAACTTCTCTATCAGATCTACAAAACACACCCACTCATAGCAGCATAACCATACCTGACCATAATATGAGTTTCTCTCACACACCAACACACACATTTGTGTTGAATGAGATCTACTTCAGTTGTGCTTTAGAGCATCTTTTATTGACCTAAACAGACTTACATAGACTTACTAACAGACTTAAAACTTAATCCATCCAAAACCTAATTTCAGTTGTTTACTCTGTCTTGTACTTGGATTATTTTTTACAATAGGGCATTCTTTTTGAAAATGGCCAAAATGGCCAAAACATTTTTTTTCACATTCATGTCACTTTTTATAGTAGTAGCAGTCCATTAAAGTAAAGGATTATGTATGAGGAAAAGTACTCATATTGCAGAATGGCCCATTTCAGAATAATGTATATTATATTACTGGACTAAATGTGTTGATTGTGTAAGCATCACTTTAATGTTGCGGCTGGTAATGGCTCATTGTAATTACTTATAAACTGCCAGGTAGCTTGTGCATTTCCCCCTTACCTTATCTTAACCTATAATAATAGATCATCATCATTTATTAGTTGTTTATATTTTGTATTATTGATCTGAACCTGCAAAGTAACTAAATGTATGTAGTGGACTAAAAAGTAGGCTACAGTATCTCCCTCTCAGATGTAGTGGAGTAGAAATCTAAAGTTATAAAACTGAAGTAGAGTGCTTTCAAAAGGGCGACAATACTTCCTCCTGTATTTTTTTAGTGTACTTCTGTGTTCCTCCTGGTAGACAGGGCGCCTCCTCCATGTTTGCTCTCATTAACACATTCAACAGTTGCCCCACTGCGCGCTACAGTCCACAGCGTTAACCGGTGCAGGTCACATGACACATCCGGGCGCGCCCCCGACGCCCAGCCCCTGGACCAATGAACGCCCGTCGGGCGGCGTTGGTCGGAGCCGTCGGGAGCGCGCAGCCGCGGGACCTCCGGCGTACAAGTGTGTGTGTGTGTGTGTGTGTGTGTGTGTGTGCGCGCGCCGTCAGTTACCCGCCGCTGGACCGAGCCGAGGTGCCGTGTCCTCACACTCCCGGTGCACCGAGACGGAGGACGGTGTCCGCCAGCCAGCCAGCGCGGCTCGGACTTCAGCCCGCGGGACATTTAACGGACAGATAATTTCTTTTGTCCCTCGGTTTTTTTTTTTTTTTTTCTCCTCTCTTCGTCTCGTGAAGGACTGACAGGCGGCTGTTTCTCTCTGTGTGTGTGTGTGTGTGTGTGTGTGTGTGTGTGTGGCATGTGATACGGAGAAGAGACCGAGGCGTGTTACCGGGACAAGGGGACCGGGAAGACGGGGCTTTCTTTCATCGTCCGTGGATGTGACTCCTCGGGTCCAGCAGGACATGACGGAGGAGCGCCGCCGCTGGATTTGGAGGGGCTCCTGCTAGCTGTTGAATGGCGAGCGCTCAGAGAACAAGATGAACAATGACTGCGGGGCTCCGCCGGTTTGTCTCCGATGCTGTGTCCAGGCGTCTGTTTTTATTCTTTCTTTAAAAAAAAAAAAAACGCGTGGACAGTGAACGCAGTTTTATTTGCGTGAAGTGCGGGCTAGCGCTGGTTTAAGCACGTTGAAACGCACGGGGAGGATCAATTCAGGCGCGGCCAGGCAAGCCAACAATGCGGATTAGCTCTTGACTGTTTGCCTTTGTGTCAGTACGGACTGTTTGTCTAAAGTTCAGATAACACTCGCAGGACAAAGAGCCGGCGCCTTTTCACCAATTCTCATTGTGCTTTATTGTCCTGGAAAGGAGACAGTTCGTTGACGTGAGGTGCACAGGTTGTCTGTCAAACTGTCTGAAAACGCAGCAACAGGGACAACGATGGCGAACGACTCCATACAAGTAAGTTGATAAAAGTTGGACTTAATTTAACTCGTCTTCATCTTGGATCTTGGGTGGTCTTCTGACTCTTTCTCTTTATGTCTCTCACACACACACACACACACACACACACACACACCCCTCCTCACATTAATACTTGGGTGGTTCCCATCTTTTTGGGGGGGCTTGTGACCCCCTGGGCTATATGATGCCATGTCTGCTTGTGCCCCCTCATCACATGGCCTTAGTTGTAAGCAAATCAGCCAAAGAGTGATTCTGCCTTCTCAGATTTGCTTTGAAAGATGTTCATAGGCTGTAGAGGTGAAAGTGTTCCATACTTCATAAACAAAAGCAGAAATCAGGGATAACCCTGAGATTTAACTTTGGTCCCGACCCTCAAGTTGGGAACCAGTGCTGCCCACCACTAATTAGATAAAAATCCATTAGAGAACAGGTAGGTGTTGAAATATAACTATACAAAATTACATTGTTGTACGGTGGTCAAGTAACACCATTGAGGAGATTCAAACGACTTAAGAAAAGCATTAACAGGGCCGTCTGTTATTGTATTTTTTAAGTGGGTGGAAGAAATATTCCTGATTTGCTTGGGGGGCTCCCTGGAGGCTTCTCGAGGACCTTTGCTGGCCCTTGGACCCCACTGTGAGGAGCCACCAACCACTCAGTTGAATTGGAAATGGATAGTTTGTGTCTTGTTAATAATGTATGATGGGACACTTTCTGGTTCTGGAGAGGGCTTGTGCCGAGAGCTCCAGCAGTGCTCAGTCTCCTTGGTGTTGTACTGGATTGCATTTGCCATGATGTGTGAGTGTGTGTGTGTGTGTGTGCGTGCAGGCGTGTGTACGTGTGTGTGTGTGTTTGCGGACACAGAGAGAGTAAAGGGAGGTGCATGTAGGCACAATAGTGGTGTTTGTTGTAAAACAACGCACATTACACACCATTCTCAATTCCATTAGGGATTACTCGTTCATGAAAGCATTGGCAAACGGGGTGAATGCTTACTTTGCATTTTGTTTGGAATAGTTGTTGTAAAACACCCACATTTCCTGATGTAGAATGTGGGCACTAAGTAAATTGATCTTTGCTTTGCTGCCACTAAGCTTAGAGTGACACTATCAAGTCAAACATATACGTGACATTTTATTTTGACATCCTTAAGACAGAGTGTGTGTGTGTGTGTGTGTGTGTGTGGGGGGGGGGGGGGGGGGGTAGGTTGAGGATGAGGAGGCAGATAAACATTCATACCACTGAACGTAGTGAGCCATTGGTCCAGTAGAACTCGACACACTTTGACATTTAAGTCTAAGTGTTGTGTATCAGCTGACATGCAAGTGTGGAGTTGCATAAAGTTCAGAAATACAGGTGCTGTCATGCAGGTGAAGCAGGTGTATATGCCTTGCCTGTTTGCTCTGCAATCAGACATTTTTGTTTGTACTCGGGGAACCCTGATGTCGTTGAGTTGAGAAGGAAGTGCAGGCGGTGAAACAGGACTCAAGTTAGCATTCATATAGCCTATACTTAGACGTAACCAAGTGAGGAACAGGTGCACGTGAAAAAGGGGGACAATAGGGGGAATCCGTTTTAAGCTGACCAAGTTCCTGACATCATTAAATGCTGACTTAAACACTTCACAGTCCTTGTTTGCCCACTTCTCTTCCTTCAACCAATTTACTGTTATCTGGCCTTTTCCTACACTGCACTATCAATGAGCAAGGTGTGCTGCTTATTGATTGATGTCCATTTCTGTTTTGATACAGGCACATGAGAATTCATGTTCTTGCAGGGTTTAGAGGAGGTTCCCTGTTGTCATAACTTGTAGTCTATTTGTTGCTCAGTCAGAAGTTAACTCAGTTGTTCAGTAATTGGTCCTTTCTGATTCTCAAGACTCAAAAATATTTTACTGTTGGTGGAAATTGTGGGTGGTTGGTCCTCAGGTCTGTTCACAGCTGAAGTCCAGTATAATAAACACTTTTTAGCTGAAATAATTAGTCAATTAATGGATTAGTTGCCCAACAGAACATTTTCAACAACTAATTACCCAAGAAAATAATCTGCAGATTAATCCATAATTTAAAAAAAAAAAACATTAGTTGCAACCTGATAACACTTATCTTATATGTCTCCGTACACATGTCTCCACTGACTGTTCCTTTATCAGTTTCTTTCCTCTTTAATTTGCTTCAGGAAGTCATGAACTTCAGCACGTGTCGCTAGTAAAATGAGCCACAGTCTGTGTTTAATTATGCTGCTCAAGTGCAGCATGTTATCTGACTGATTTTAAATGCTTTGTGCTGGGTTAGTTTGCCACATCAACCAGGATTAATTCTACCTTTGGTGCCCTAATGTTCCCGGGCTAGACAGTTCAGTTACTAAAGAGATCTAAAAGTACCTTTACACTCACTCTGTGTCAGAAATCCTTGTATGGGAAACAACCAGGGTTGGAAAATTGGTGCCAAACAGATACCACCCGTGACCAGTTTGGAAGATTTTTGTTGTATATTTGAATCAACCACCCAATGAGGCTGGAGCTTGTTAATCTGCCTGCAGCAGGAAGCCAGCTGATTTTGCTGCAGCCGAAAAGAACTTTTGCTGATGTCTTTTTCTAAAAACACTGCGGGACTGCGATCATCAGCAGACAAACTGCAGTACCAAAGAGATTGAAAGCAGTTCTAGCATTTAATTTTTTTTCCATATGGGGTGCGGCTTCTGTTTGTTTTAGTCAAGCCCTCACGAGGCTCATGGGCAATACAGAAGAATGGTCAATGAAAGACAGAAAGATGTAGATGGATGGATGAAGTTCTCCTTTTGATCTTTGACATGGTGGAACGGGAGAGAGGGTGCTTTCAGTGGCTGCTGGGGAGAGCGCTGGAAACAGTTATTGCCACTCATTGTCCGCAGAACCTTTCGTACTTCTTTGTCACCACCACCAGTTTTTCACTGGGTATCTTTGAACCATGAGTTGAGTTTTGCTATATTCAGAGTTAAGTTGAGGTTGGTCTCACTGTTCTGTACAGTATAGTGAGGAATCTGTGGTGGTCGTCGCTTGTGTGACATGTTAGGCACAGCGATATTCACTGGAGAGGCCCAGACAACCAGTGGTTTCAAAATGTAAACACACATACTCAAACTATACAGATATAACAACTGACAAACACACACACAGAGTCAGACACTCCAGGGAATGCATAGGAGTACTTCCCATAAGCCTCACAATGACGTAAGGAGACAGCTATGTGCACAAAGTAGGCTCTTTCTCAGTGCTGCCCTGTGGCCATGTAGGCAGGCAGAATCCACACTAATGCATCAAGGAACAGTTGAGCAACTGGAGACTTGGAGAAAGCTAATATTCTCATTCATTTTTATGTCAGGCCTCTAAAACAATGTGGTCTAACAGGACTGTGTACTCCATATCATGTGATACAATCTCTCACATGTATAATGCTATTTTTAGGCTTGTAACACATGATCATAACCTCATATTGGATCTACTGACTGTATGGTTTACATTGTCTGACCCCTAAAGGAAATTATAGCTTTTATAAAACAGTTACCAACACTGTTTATAGTGGTTTCATAAAGCTACTGAATATGAAGATGATCAATACCATCCAATTGTTTACCAGCACAGTTGGCTGTTGAAACCAATTTGATGCTGAATATAGTCAAGATAGGCATGCTCTCACTCAAACTTATCATTTTGGAAGCAGCCTGAATGTTTCTTTCAAAATCTTTCATCCTGAATTTTTTTTATTCTCATGTGATGATAACTAAAAAGGCTCTCTACATAGCCAATGCTGTAGGAGCAATCTATGCTTTATCTAAGTGTTGGACACAGTTGGGCTTCTGTCCTCTATTCAGTGTCTCCATATGGTGTCCGCATTACAGTAGCTTATCTGTGTCCCAGTCAGTCAGTCAGTCAGCCAGCCAGCCAGTCAGTCGCCATTCTCCAGTACAAGTTTATTTGCATTCTTTAAAAGATTTTCAGCTGATCTGAAATGTAGTTTCTTCAGGACTAGGGTATAAGAACTAGCAAAAGATCAAGATGAAACATTAAAACTTAAGGGTATGGATGAAATTAAGTGTTTGTTAATTAAAGTTCTAGAGAAAATTCAACAGTTGTCTGGAGAACTACATTTACATTTTACAATTTTCTACTTTTTAATCAGCCTGGCATCACAAATGCGTATTAGTCTGGAATCTCTCAGTTCATTTTCGATTTCCAAGAGGCGTTATCAATGGGTGGAGACAACCAGTCAGAGAAACAAAACGCTGTCCTGTCAGAAGTACGGCAAACACATATTTCTTATCAACATAAAGTTTAAGTGCAATTGTTTTTTTCTTCTTTTAGAGAAAATTTACCGTCCAGTCCATTTAATACTGCCACTGTAGCCGGCCTTTGAACGCTCCATATCTGCAGCCGCCATCTTGGATATTTACAAAGATGCTTCAATAGTGCTCCTCTCTGTATCTGCCAGAGCAAATAAAACATGAGCTCACAGATTTGTCTGGTTCCCAGGCTACTTTTTGGAGACTGGATCAAAAAAGTATTTATAATTACCTTTTTAGTAAAAAGTATATTTACCTCAATGGCAGATCATTTATACGGTCACCTGCAAAAAGAACCACAAAACTAATGTTTACAAGGTCAAGGACGGACTTTCAATTTCAACTAATGTTTTTAAGAAGTCCTTAAACCTGCAATAACTATTTTTTGAGGGCAGCAAAAACAAGCTGTGAACACAGTGTTGACTAATTATCACCTTTAAGTTGATATTGTGAACTTGTTAGCAAACAGTTGCTTATTTACGCATCCAGCAGTTATGGAGCTACATTATCATCCATTTGGAGTTGTGTGAGTGTCCACCTGATGAATGTGAGTCCAATATTTACTGTTTTTAGTCTCTACCCACTCTGAAGGGAAATAACTGGCTCTTTAGCTGCTAAATGCTGCACTGTGTTCGCCAGCTAGTCTCTTAACTTTGTCTATCTGCTGTTTGGTGCTGCTCTGATGGGAGCTGGTTCAGATGTGGGTAAGGCTTTGCTAGGGCCGGAGGGTGGAGGATAGAGGGAAGGGGAGGTCTAAAGGGCATTATGCTGATGATGAGGCTCTACAGCCGCAGCAGTACAAAAGGTTGTATTGTCTGACAGCAGCAGCCCAGATCACATTCAGTTCACTGTGAGTTCATTTTCCTCATGCTGGCTGGAGCATGTTAAGTGACCACACCCTCACTAACTAACTAACCAACTAACCAACCAACCAACCCACCCAGCTGCCCACCCTCAGGCAGGGTAGTAAAGACATATTGAATGTGGGTAATAGTGTTTGGATTGTTTTTGTCGATGGAGGGCTGAGTGTGTTTGAGCTTCTCGTTCCTACATGAAAACTGAAATCGGCAGTTTGTTCTTCAAAGTTGGCCCCAGCAGCTGTTCTCAGCTGACTCTCTTCATGGATGTTGCCCTGTTTCTTTATCTCATTCACATCTCGCCTTCCCAACAGCCCATAGTTCTCATAGCCATGTACCCCTGCATTCCAGTTTCAGATGGACCCCTCCTTCTCCCTAGAAACACACACAAGCACACACACAAGCACACACACACACACACGACAGCAACGCTGAGCTCACACACACTGTCATGACGTCACCTATCACCCTTGCCCAGTGAACCCCCCCAGCTTTCTGTGAAAGCGCTGGGAGGGCTGGAAAAAAAACAGGAGTGGTCAGTAGGATGTACAGGAGCAAGTAGGTCAGGGTGGGTCACTCTGTTTTCCATCCTATGAGGCAGAATAGATTACAGATGAAGCTGTGTCTTCATGTCTGCATTAGTACAAATTCGGTACCACTCCCATGATTTAGTCATTGAAGTTTCATTATGTAACAGCAGTAATTACTCACTTTCCCTCTCTCATGGGCCCTGGCGTGGCTTGTCAACACCAGCAGCACCCTCACATACCTTGACCCTTGACCCCTCCTCATTATGGCAGGGCCCCTGGGCCACATATATCGATCCCAGCCCCATCGCTCAGCACTGCCGTGCTGTTTAAACAGCCACTCAGCTTGGTTAACTATCTCTGGAGCTGCTAGAGGATTGTTGCATACATTGACAGCTTAAAATACATGTTGACAAATGTTGAACGAGTGATTTAAAGCATAGTTATAGTGTCCTAAACCAGAAAATCAGATCAACAGAATGAAGAGAGAGGCTCAAAGAACTCATTTGATGCTCTACCAGTGAATGTACCAGTTTAACCAGCAAATAAACAATTGTTTAGTCTGCCTCAAAATACTGTGCGTGTAAAACCCAACATTGAGCTCTCACATGCTTTTGGTTCTTTGTCTTAAAATATGTTTTTGTTTTTTTTTTTTTCTTCGTAGAAATAAATTAACAGAGAACATTATGTTGTAGTCTATGGGAGGGGTTTTCACTTTGGGGAAATGTTTTCTTCCGCTAATAGGATATAGATATATGACAATTTACTGGAGAAATAATCAGGAAATGGCATGTTTTGATAGTGATTTCA
This sequence comes from Lateolabrax maculatus, assembly GCA_031216445.1. NCBI lineage: Eukaryota > Metazoa > Chordata > Actinopteri > Acropomatiformes > Lateolabracidae > Lateolabrax > Lateolabrax maculatus. The sequence continues at coordinate 17,751,618 of CM062204.1, forward strand.
TTATGTGTATTTACATCTGTATTCCACTGTTATTACTTCGATAGGGTGTTGATGAACAGCATTATATGTGCAGGGCTTTGCCAATAAACAGTTTTTTCCCCTCATAGCTTAAATTTACCACCTTCCACCCTGTCAGTCTTCAAGTGTACAATGTTTTCCTCTGTTTGCACGCATTATGGTGATTCCAGCATGGTGATTTCCCCCACAGCAGGGGGTCGGCTGGTAAACAGTTCATGAACAAAGCAATATCGGCCAACTTAATGGGATAAACTAGGCATGGTTCCCTGGAGCTCACAGTGCAATGAGAAAGCACCATTGCTGATGTGTGTGTAAGCCTCATTAGGCAGTCAGGGGGATCCCTCCTCATTAAAGTTAAAGGTTGGCTCATCAGAAGTATTTTCTGACAGTGTTAAAGATAATTTGCCCCACAAATTTGACACCAGTCAACTGCTGGTTTATTCTGCATGTGGTTGTTAAGCTTTATTAGTTTACCACCCATGTTGACAGTTAATAAACCATTATTTCAGATTAGTTTTTCCGTTCTAAAAAAAAAAAGTTACAACCTTTTAGACCAGTTTTCGCCTTGCAGGGTATGAGGATGGTCTCTAAATAATATTCAGACCCTCCATTCCTAGGTTAAACCCAACCTCACTGTTAATTTTACCACAGAAAGCCCCTGGTGGACTGGGCCGATCTGGCATGATTTGACATAAACATGTGGTCTGTAGTGTTAAATTACATCCTACAGTCTTGAGTGACTCCATATAAAAAGAATGATTGCAGAGTTTCCCAATGTCATATTATGGGCTAGTGTCAGGATGTGGTGGCCTCAACTTCTTTTAAATATTTAAAAGATATAAACATATTTGTGTCCAATTAAAATAACAGCAAATTGATGGATACAATGTAAGCACATTTAGGTAAATGGTGGAAACAAGCACACAAAAATGTCAAACTGAAAAAGAAAGTGATGATGATGGTGGAAGGATGCTGTGTCATCTCTTGCTGTGACCACAAAACAGGCTGAAACCTGCATCTGGTAGATAATAAGATTTATTTACGTGTGTGTGTGTGTCTCAGCATAATTCTGCATTACATTCTGTAATGAAGTGAATGCATTAGATGATCAAAGTAGTAACATGCTTATGTCAGGCCTGTTAAGCCTGTTAAGCACAAAGCTAGTCACCAGGCTGATGATCAGCTTTCAGCTTTGGTTGTCAGGGTTGGAAGAATGGTTGCCAGTTTTATATTTAAAAGTAAATTAATAGTGTTTATTTTTTAGGCTGATTCTAATATTGATATTTGGGAATTTAAAAAAAAAAAAAAAAGGTATGACAGGTTTGACTCTCTCCTTATGAACTCTCCTATCTTGTGGGCTATGTTATGTAATGCTGCTGAAGCTTTCCTTTTTCTAGCAGAGTTCTGTAAATCAGGGAGACGGTAACACGGTAATTCAAACAGAAGATTTCACACCGAGGAGAACCATACAGAGAATGTTTCTAAAAGTGGTTGCCAGCAGGGGCAATCCATCGAGGGAAGTGGTTACAATGGTCTGAATGTAGTTACCAGGGGCAACTGGGCATTTCTCCTGTCAAGCCCTGTAGTAATAAAACCCACAAATGTAAGAGTTGCTCAGCAGTCCATGTCCTTCCATGAATGATTGGCAGTTCTTTGCTGGCTGGTCTTTACAGCACCAGTGACCTCACAGGGATGATGTTTGATGTGAGTTTTTCATTTACACCAGCACTTCCCAGTTGAAGCACTGTGGTACATCAGTGTAAAAGATGCTGCCACTACCTTCCGAAAATTGAATTAGTCATATTTCAGTGTAGTACTGTAGTTTTTCTTACTTCCACTGCTGTGTCAGAGGCCTCTCTACATTTCTAAGGAAACATTTTCTGGCCCCTGTAGTGCAAACTCCCTCTGATGAATGGTTCTGGACCAGCAACACCCGTGAGTGTAAAGTGATCTACCATGTTGCCCTTCTGTTATCTTGCACCCCCCACCCACTGCCGCTATCTCACCCTCCTGCCCAGGCTACGCACCAGCTGCTCTCCTCCTCCACTACAGCGCTCCCTCTTGTTTTCCCATTTGTATATTGTCGGACCGAAAGAGCTGGCCTCCACTGGGGATAATTAGGAGGAAAAGACTTTTGCTTTTAAGTGATGTTGTTGCTGTTAACCAGTCTACAGTCAAATACACTACACTCTTGCAGGCTAAATTTGGTCACCTTGCTGAATAAGTTATTACTGTCTGCTACATGCTGTTGGTGTGTAGCACAAACCTGGTTTTGCTCAGAAAACATTTTATACATGTTGGAGACTCTCACAATCTAAAAATAATTAAATACAGTAGATCGCTGTTTGATTGCTAAAGTAAACATACATGTGTGTATTTCATATTTGTTTAAAGTAGACAAACATTTGCTTGCATGATTTTGATAAGAGCTTCCATATAAGTACAAACAGTCTTTGTCAAAGTTGATGTGTGTGTGTGTGTGTGTGTGTGTGTGTGTGTGTGTGTGTGTGTGTGCGCGTCAGAGGGTGTGACTTATAAGATATAAATAGGCTATGGGAGTTATTAAAGTCCCCCCACAAACAATCCCTCTCATTAGAATGAGCTGGAGATCGAGTTTCACTGATAACATTTGGCCTACTGGGACGTCTCCCAGCTCGGGCTGAAGACTAGATGGTTGGATGGTTACATAGCTGGGTGGAGTTGCAGTCAATTTGAGTTAAATCAGTTCAAAACCTAAAACAGACTTTATTATTTATTTATTAGTATTGTGTCATTATTAAACTGGATGTGTTGAGCTTTTCTTAACAGAAAGAATGAGAATTAAGAAGTGAACCTAGCCCAGATAATATTTTTTATTTTTATTTGATGGTTTTTGAATGGTATAGTTAAAGAATGGGAATTCAAGGTGTCTTTAAACACCACTCCATTTTTTCGATGTAAAGGTACAACATTATTTGAAATTGAAATCGCAGTGTACAGACACATGTCTGTGACAGCCTACTTTTAAATATGGCAGTATATCTACCTGCGTCAGGTGTCGTAGGTCCTTTAGTCAAACAGATACAGACAGACACAATTGTTTTTTGAATGACTTCATAGATTTTTTTAAAGGGGAACTTCACTGATTATACACATCAAAGTATGTTAACAGAACTTGGGGACTACTACTGTATATGTGAAAAAAGTTGAATAAAACCTTTTGGGACCCAGAGAGAGCTGCGCAGAGTCTGATAAACTCACTTCCTCCAGTGCTCTGAAAATAAAAAGCAGTGTTAGTACCTGTTTTGTAAGGAGGAAGCTTTCAGTGTTCTTGTCAAACTCCGGTCTTATTTGCAGACCTTTCCAGGTTGAGGTGGTGCTGCAAAACGAATTTAGTCAGGCTTCTTTGTTGAATCTGCAAACATGTACTGGTTATGTGCTGCGTTATGGTTTCCTCATCTGCACTCCCACTGGCTTGCAGTGTAAATAAATGAACAATATGAAGCCATAGCAAGAACACACAGACTTCTGAGTTAGGACTTTTCCTCTGGGTTTGTGTTTTCCCTGTCGAGTTTATGTCTTTACTGTGAGCAGCCAGAGCTCCAATAGCACGGCTCACTTCAGTTATTAACACTCTGTCAATATGACATCCGCCTTTGCCTTCATCCAGCTCCCGCTCATTCGAATGTCAGCAAGCCTGAAGGCAGAGGGAGTATTGGACAAATAGATAGCTGAGGAAAAGGAGGAGACAGGTGTTTCCTGGTGTGTTACCTGGAGGCTGTGCTGTCATAGAAACAGCTGGCAGAAGGATGAGATCATCGTTTTTCTACCTACCTATGATTTAGGCACCCTTTCGCGCACACACACCTGGCTATTTCCAGCAAGATGTCTGTTTTTCTATTTAGAATCAATATAAAATGACAATAACAAAATGTTTCATATGAAAAGGGACAGAGACAGAATGTTCTCCTAATCCCATTTACATATCACCTCTGTTTTTTTGGAAGCTTTAATGAGAGTGGACTCTCAGGGGACAATTAACTAAGCGTAGGCTGTAAAATTATCTGCAATTAGAGATTGGATTGAAATGCTTTTTCCCTTCCCACTTGATTAAACTGTTGCTTACATTAAGCTGTGGTTACTCAATCAGTCCCAGACCTTTCCATTATCCCCAAATACTTTATATAACCTGATTCAAACCAACCCAGATATAAAACCAAACCTCCTCTTTTTTTCAATTCAGTTAGATGGTTTCTACTTCACTTAACAGCTAAAATGGCCATTTTCCTGAGAATGTATCTACTGTCCCAAATAATGTGTTGCTCTCATCCACCGTTGACTTTATTTATAAGCCGAACCGAAGGTATTATCGATAACTCTGCTTGGGCCTGTGCAAAGCCTTAGTGCTTTCAACAATATTAAACATGAGAGTTTTGACAGACAAAACAGATTTAACTTAATGATGTAACAGGTTAATCTTAATATGAAAACAGCTGCTTGTTTGTTGTACCCAAAACTGTTCTTGCACAACCTAGATGACAGATGTTGAATTAAGTTACTTGGTAAATCTTTCAGATAAAAAGTTTCATTAATTCAATAATACTGTATTTCTCCTGCAAACTAAGACATTACCAGGCCATTCAGTTGGCAACTAGTGACCTTACTGAGATACCAAACATAAATTAAAGGCCATTTAAAACCTTATTATTTATCTTCCGCTATTTTATCTTGTGAATTATGACTCAATTCAGACATGTTCAGCGTGTTCTGTATGTATTGTGCCAAAGACAACTAACTGAGGGTTCGAGTCTGTAATGTCCCTCCAACTGCGACCACATGATCACTGTTGGTGAGTTGAACTTGTTTCTGCAGGTCCTGTAAGAACAGGTACTGTACACACAGACAGCCACAGACCTGCTGCACTGGTCTCTGCTGCTGCCGCCACACCTGAGCCCAACTGCCATAACTGTTAATGGACTGATGCACACACTCACACACACACTCACACACACACACACACACACACACACACACACACACACACACACTAAAGGCAGTGAAGCCCCAGGGTGCTCTTGCTTCACATTAATATGCACTTCCACGCTCCGTCTTTCTCTGTTAGTCACCATGCACAGCCGCGCGTCCTCAGTGTCCCCTGTGTGCTCTCAAAACACCGATGTGATGTACTCGTAGCCAGTTTCTGTCTCTCTACTCACAAGCTCACACACTCAGTTATACACAGGTTTTCACACACACTGTGGTAAACACACATTGTAACTTGCAGGTGTGACTTGCTCACAGTCAGCTGTTATTCATGGTTCAGCTGAACCATCTAACACACACACAACTAGTTTTCTGAAGAATTAAAACTCAAACCTTTTGTTTTTCTATTGATTTCATATACTACAATCATATTATATTGCAATTCCATGTGTGTCCAGAATGTTTCATTAGTTGAATTATGTGAAGCAGGGCAGCACCAGTCATACAGTAATATTTAGTTATTGAATTAAAGTACATATTGTCTGTTATTGTCAGTTTTCACTGGAACTACTTCCTAGGCACTGTATTGATTTTATTTTGTGAAACTGACCGTTTTAAAATATTGACTAGTATTGGCTTTACTTTTTAGCCTGAGTAGTGGCGTGGCTCTAGAGGGTAGATAATTAGTTATTAATTAATAATTAGTTAGTTATTATCGACCCATTAGTCCACCACTTTGGTCCAGACCACAATACCTCAACAACTATTGGATGGATCATGGAACTTTGTGCAGCCATTCATCATCCCTGGAGGATGAATCCTAATGACCAGCAGTTTGCTGGCTTTTCCTCTAGCAACACCATGAGATGGACATTTTTGGTTTTCTGTGAAATGTAAAGCTATTCATGTTCCCCTCAGGATGAGTTGTAGTAATTTTAATTAGTCCAATACTTTCGTTTTTGAGCAGATACCTCAAAACCAATGACGTTCCCATCAGGCTCAGCTGCACTTTGTGTTTAGTGATTATTAGCCAGTGTTAGCATGCAGACCTTTCTTAAAGAAGACTGCTGTGTCTGCAGCCTCACAGAGCTGCAAACTGGACTGTAGTATCTTGCCTAATTGATCAGAACATTGCTACTTCCCGACTGACTGACACTCCTCGCTTTACTGATATCCTACGGGACATATAAAACACTGTAGAAAGATTAAAAATTATACAGGCAGCATGTGACATCGTACATGAAATTATCCTCTGCCTACAGGAACTGCTGTGAACTATAGATAGAACATACTCTTCCCTCCTCTGAAGATATGCATCAGACAATCTATATAAGGACAATTTGTCGGATATTGCTTCGAGCTTCTTCGCTCACTCAGTGTTTGTTAGGAAGTGGTGGACCCTGTTTGTCTGGCCATCAGACAGCTTAGAGTGATAATCTCTTCAGCTAAACCCACTGCTTCACCACCAGCACTTCAACTTCATACACACACACTGTCACATGTACTTCCCTGGGTTGTTTAAACATGTTCGAACCATTTGAACTGCTTACTTTAAAAAAAAGACAAAAATCCACCCAAATTAGCAAAACCATTAACATGCATGCCAGAATTTTAGCTCGACATGGGAGTTGCAGCTGTAATTTGAATTCATTTATTATTTTAAAGTGATTTAATCCCTTTTTTTTCATTTAATGCATCTGCTGTTCTGTCATTCTCCACTTTATACTATTGTTTTTTTTCAATTTATAAATGACCATTTTAGTATGACAGTGTAACATGTGTATACTTACCCATACTGGAAACTCTTATTAAATATCCAACACAAATGCCTCCTAGTGCATACCACTGTTTAACTAATCGGTGCACCCTGGCCTCCCTGTTTTCCTCCTCCTTTCTTCTCCCAGGACTTCATCCTTCCCTTCCTCTCTCTTCCTCATTCCCTCCCTGGCTATCACACTCACTCCTGCTGTCCAACACATACACAGTGTGACTTGCTTTTTTTTGCCTTTGAACTGCAGGATGTTGGATGCATAAGTCATTGTGTGTTTGGCTAAAGTGTGTTTTGGAAAAGACAATATTGTGATTGTGATAATGAATTGCAAGATACGTGCTAGGAAGATGATTCAAGTCTTCAAAAATGGTCAAAAACATATAAAGGTGCAAAAAAGGAAACTTGGACTAGTTCACAGCAGTAGGATTCTGCTAAATGTGCTCTCAATGAACTCTTCTCCACCCATGAACACAAGCTTGCTTGCTCTCTCTCCCTCTCCTCCGCCTTCCCCTCATGTGTCTGATGTCTGTGTGTTTGGCAGTGAGTCTGGCCTCCCAGCATGCTCTCACATGCTCTTTTATCCATCGGTCTCCTCTGGCACTGTGGGCCGACCACCCTCCCTTTCTCCTCCACCTGCATCTTTATCACGTTTTGGCTGACCATCTCTCCTTCTCTCTCTCTCTCCACCCCCCCCCACCCCCCACCCCCCTCCTCTCCTCCCTCTTGTCTCTTTCTCTCTGGCTGTCCACCTCCTTCAGTCTGTCTCTCTGCTCAGAGGCTTTCTTGGCCTTTGTCCGTCTCGTGGGGAAGGGTGGTGTCTGTCTTTCTTCTCTTTTTTCCCTGCAGTCTTATCCCTCCCTCTGAGAGAGAAAGAGATGAAGGGAGGAGTTTCAACAGGGGAACTGAGGCGCTGTGAAAGCGGGAGGAGAAGAGAGAGTTCACTGTAAAGGAACTGAGTTTTGTGTTTAGCTGTGTTCTAATAAGATCATTTTGCAGTACATACCTTTTACCTTATCATGAGCTTATTATTCAGTGCTAAAATTAAGTTAAAACAGTACAGTTAATACAAATTCATTGACTTAATATAATCTTTAGTTATATAAGTTGTGTGTAAAGCTTGATGGAATGATTTAACCTGTTTGTTTTAAAACACAAATGATTTAAATAATCTGATTTATATAGAACTTGTAAATGCCAACCATTGGCTGGTTCCAAGCAAGTTAATGTAATATGTTTGAGTTATGAACTGCTGTTTGGACAAAACAAACAATCTGATGTTACGTTTGGGTTTTTAGGGATTTAAGATGACATTTTTTGCTATTTTCTGACATTTCACAGACAAAATAATGAATCTTTATAACCAAGAATATAATCAACGGGGAATAATTGATAATCAAAACAATAGTTGCAGTCCTACAGTTAAACTGTATATTTTTCTTTGCTGTCTGTCTTCACCGTTTCAAAGCCAACAATGAGTGTTATCAGTGATGAGGACTGCAGTGTCAAGTGAACTGGCAAGTAAATAAGAAGTACCTACTTATAGAAGTTAGTATTCACTACCTTCATCACTAAGTCATCAACACATTAATTTGTAGTCCTACGTTTACTACTCAGATGGTGAACATGACAAACGTTACACCTGCTAAACATGTTAGCTTGCCGGCATAGCTGTGAACTCTTGGTCTTGTTATTAAAACACATGAATCTCCAATGATATGAAGCTTTCACCCGACAGCACTCCTGTTTTAAATAGGCTCCGTCTTATCCGTATGGTATTCAACATAATACAGATCAGCGCAGATTAAGTGGGGACATAGTGCAGGGGGTGCAGTGGAACAAGTTATAGCCCAGTGACTTTTTATCGCTTTAGTGCCTCTCTACGTCTCTCCCTCCGACTCTCCCTGCTCTTCGTTTACCTTTCCCTCCCTCTCTCCTCCCCTTCTTCCCTGCCAGGTTGGCTGTTGTCACCACTCAGGCGTCTCAGGAATGCCTCCAGATGTTTTCTTTATATGAGTCAGCCACACACTCACTCACACACACACACACACACACACACACACACACACACACACACACAGTCTCTTGGACACATTTCCTTTCCTGTGCACATAAACAGCATGAAGCAGAGATTGTTTTGACTTCAGGTGGAAGTCTGTATCTAACCTTTTGCACTCAAATCCCCTTGCAGTGAACAGATCCAGGAACAGCTCACGTCTCCTTCAATTTTCATGCTCTACATAAGGAGCAACAAACCCAAACTGACATCAGATCTGCGCTTCACAGCCAATCAGCCATGCAGACCCATTTCAGTCTCTTTACTTTAGAGTTCACACACACACACACACAATATACACAGTGATATCAGTGTCATTTGTGCAGCTCTCAGGAGCCATCTTTCCATGAAGTTCATCTAGGCAGATACTCCAGACCTGTCAGAGCAATTACCCATATCTCTGCTTGGGCTACTTTCACACACCCAGACACTCATGTAGTCTAATAACACTCATACAGTGCATGCAAACTTCTCACAGAAATGTGAACAGCTTGATTAAACTTCTTTAAATTATGTTTATGTTTTTCCTCTTGACTAAAATCTATCATTATCATTGGCATCAACGTCTGTGTAAAATTTCGTAATCGACTAACCCTTATATTTAACCACTTAACCATAAATACTACAAGACTACCGTCTATCTGTACGCTTTTGCCTGCAAGAGTGCATCAGCAAAGTATATGAGCTGATGTTGTGCTGGCAAGACTTCTGTAGTTTCAGTTCCTGATCTATCGACATACATACACTTCTGTTAATACATTTTTAAAAAGTGACATCATAAGTCAGTAGGTTGTCTTTGTCCTGTCCGCAATCAGCATAACAGGATTAATAGCAGAAACATTTGAAATCATTTTAGATAATTTAATTCTCAGAAATGTTACTCTGAATCAGACATGACAGGAAGAATTAACCTGGCAACCAAAGTGAGGCCGTTGGCCGGAGACCATTTCAGAATATTAGCTGTTCATGTTGAGGCTGAGTGCTCTTAATGTAGCGAAAACTTGTATTATTACTTCTATACCTTTTCGCTTGGACAACACATGCACGCACACACAACTACATAATAAAGATTATCACAGTTTAGCAGTTAACAGCTAGACTGTTATGGGACACTGTAATTAAATGATTAGACTTTGGACGTTTTTCTACAATCTGCCAAGGGCTGCAACTAATGATTTCATTATCAATGAAACTACCAATATCTTTTCCCATTTAATTGTTTTGTCAATGAAATGTCCAAAAATATAGAATATACCGTTATAATTTCCCCCAGCTCAAGATGATGTATTCAGATGTCTTGTTTTGTCCAACCAACAGTCCAAAATCCAAAGATATTATGTTAACATTTCACGTTCTGATTTATTAACACTCTCTCTTCTTTCACAAAAAATAGTAGAATACTTCTGATTGCCTGTAAAACCTAATGCAATCTAAAAATATTGCCGGGGCTGCTTTTCTTTGTGCTGTTCTGGGTTTCATCTGCTCGCAGAGGTTTATGTCGAGAGAGCAACGAGCCTCACTTAATCTTCTTCGAATAAATAGATCGCAAAAAATGAAGCCACGTTATAAAGCCAGATATTCCACTAAAGGCCGGTGTGTGTTTACATTCCTACCTGGATTCATTTCAAACCATTACAGAAAAGGTTATGTCTGTGTTCTCTCTATTTAGCAGAATCAAAACAGTTCTTTTGTAAGGTCCTCCCTCAACATGTTGGCCCTTTTCCGTTGTGTACTGGCCTCAGGATGATTGACAGCTGTTGGGCATCCTCACTGACTCAGCAGGGAAGGGATTGGACAATGATTGAGAGGTGTCTGGTCCGCTCACTAAGCACGTCTGGAGCAGATAGTGATTGACAGATGGCCTGCTGAGCTGAGGGTCCTCCCCCTGCTGGTGTGAATGTCAGTCTCTGTGTGTTTATTATTCTCTTGACAATAGAGCAGTAGAAGCTGTTTGTTCCTTTCCTTTGCTTTTTTTTTTTTTTCTTTCAATATCGATTCCAGTATCCGCCTGTACTGTGGAGGCAGGGTGGGTCAACTGATCTAAACTTATAGAGAAGTCGGTCTAGTTTGCATCGGTCTCTAAGTCGGCAGGGATCCACCAGGAATGATGCCTTCTACTCCGAGCTTTAGGGAAACTGAAGAGGTTGGCTCAGATTCAGGGGCCAGTAGACAATGTTTTTAATGGAAACCATCTTGTGTTTCCCGACCATGATTTCCTTGATGATGTCTGGTCACACTTGCAGAGGAATCAGTAACTTGGGGTGGCACATTTGATTGTTGTGAATGAAAGTATAAAATATGTTTGATAATAATTATAACTTCCCTTATGATAAGCAGATGAGGTCAAGATCGTCGTGTATTTGAATGCAGATATATTTATTTAAAAAAAAAAGCTAATAAACAGCTATATCAGATGTTTGTCAGTGGGTTCCAAGATTGCATTTCGGCCAATGTGTTAACGTGATTGGTCAATACCACTCGGACTACAAGCAGACTACAAACAGAAACCAGAACGCTTCCAATACTAAAATGTTGGTCCCTTGCCTACAGATTCTTGATTCATATGCAGATATCTGTTTATAGAGATTATGTAGTGTGTGCCTGGCCTAAAATAATCAATAACCTAGGATGGTGCGTGCTGACATTCACTCACAATACTGTCATTGACAAAATCAGATAAATATTATCTCTGTAATGATTGGCGCCTGGTGTAATGCACTCCATGTAATGAACTTCTGTTGAGGCTTTGTCTGTGTGTGTTGCAGCCTTTGAGCAGGTGAGAGTACTCCGCCCAGGGTTTGCATAACAAAACAGCAGCTTCCTGACATGTGCGGTTCAGTGCATGTCAGGAGAGGGAGGGAAAGAGATGAGGAAACAGATTTAACAACAAATCCCATTTTCATCCCTTAGGCCTTCTGTCTATCAGTGGATTTTTTTTGTTTTGTTTTTTTGCTCCCTCTTTTCTTGTACCTGCCCCTTGTACAGTTCAGTACAAAACAATATCTGAGGCAGAGATGGTCTACTCTGTATACTCTGCCTTTACTTTGAGGTTAAGAAGAGACTACTGACTATTTCTTCTGTCAGTTTGTCCAGTGCGTTCTATACAAATCATTGAAGCATGTCAAATGAAACAACATGATTTGAAGCAGCTGGTGTGTGTTGCACTTCAGCCCCATTTTTATTTGTTGTAAGAATTAGTTACACAGTCATGTTTGTCCTGTCACTAAAAAGGATGCGGCCTACTCAAAGAGTAAGGTTTCCTCCACAACTGCCAAGCTGTCAGGCTCACACGGACCTGAATTGAAGAAGTGAAGTGGCTAATTGATGGTGAAAACAATGGCTGTAAGGTTGAGCCAACTTCATGTATCAAGATCCAGCTGCTATAACCAAAGCAAGGGATAGTCTTAAATTCAGTGTTTTCTTCCAAAAGCGCCATTTGTTTTACATGGTTTTCCGTGTTAGGGTGGGGGAGATGAGACTTGAAGTTGAAGGTTATTGTGGAAAGAGCCAGACAACTTAATTTTGGTTCTGCCTAAAACCTATGGGTAGGCGGAGATAAGGAGGGGGTCAGGACGAGGGGAGTTAGAAGGGACCAACTGTCTGGATTTTAAATTTTTTTTATGAAGAAGATAGAAGGAGAGTGATGGAAAGAACAGCAAAGGAAGTAGAAAGGGAAGATGGTCAGGAGAAAAGCACGGAGACAAGTAGGGAGGGAGGGGATGTAGGAAGGCCTGGAGGTGGTTAACATTGTCCTGCCCTCATTCTCATGCGGAGGGTTAGGTCACCTTGTCCCCGTTTTAGCCATTATGGCCACGTCTTTCTCCTGTTGCCTTGTTTTCTATTTCTGCCTCCTCCTGCTTGTGATAATGTATATTGTGTAGAGCTGATACAATTTGACAATTAAAGATATTTTCATCCATGTTTGCCAGCAATGTTCTTCTTCCCTGCTTTATTTGGTGCATTGCTTTGATTCTTGGTGTGTTACTGCCACCAACTATCAGCCCACAGAAAAGGGTAAAACCAACATTTTTCTTTTGGGCTGTTGGTTGGATAAAACAAGCAATCTGAATACATCACGTTGGGAAGTTATAAAAAGCATTTTTCACAATTTTCTTTTTCTTGACCGGCCCAGTTGTTTCACATTGTAGTGGCAGTATGGTTGCTGATTCATTTCTGTTCTCTGCCCCATTTCCTTCTTTCTCTGCTTATTTGTCTGTTTCAACCCTGGTGACCCTCTCAGCTGTGCCTCATCCGTCTCTCTCCTCCCTCTCTTCCTGTCCCCATGCTGCTCTCTCTTTGTTTGCCTCTTCTGTCTGTCTCTCTCTTTCAGCCCCTCGCTAACCACTTCTCTCTCAGTCTTTTTCATGAGCGTGACTGGACAAACTGGCTTTTGCTCTTGCCAGTGTATTTTTTTTTCCCCCAGTCTCCGCTGCAGATGGTCCAATTGTATTTGAGTGTTACTGCGCTGCTAGCAGCAGACTTGTACTGTACCCTCAAAAATAATGTTTTCTTGAATTTAACAGTGTAATTTTATGGTTATTGTATTTTCCTAACACATAAAGGCCACTGTTAAACCAGCCTTTCCTTTGAAGAAAACAGTAAATGTTCAGTTTGGTTTTTATTTCCCCTCTTCCTCCTTGTCCACTTGTTTTTTATTTCCCTCTTCCTCCTTGTCCACTCTATTCCTGGATACTACACGCTCCCTCTCCCTGCCTCTCTGTGATGCAGTCAGTCACTTTGACAAGAATAGGAAATGGTATTTCCCTGCAGGTTCATCTTTTTAACAGAACAATACAAAGTAGCCCATGTAGCAGATGAAGACGTCTACAGGAAATTATGTGCAAGTTAGTGTAAATCCATTGGAGAAACCCTTTGCAGACTCATGCTTCTGTCATACAGTGTTTGTGTGAAACCTAATACCTTCAGCATTCCCAACTACAATACATGCAGTGTCTTTTACATGAGCATGTGTTTTCCTACGTGCCATTACGGGCACAGCTTGTGCGGTCAGGCAAGAAGAACTTGACCAAATGTTCACATCATAAATTTGTTCAGCTAGCCAGTCCTATGTTGCCTGTTTCTGACTTGCATGTGATAGGATAAAGTTAAAGGGGAACTCCACCAATTTTACACATCAAAGTTTGTTTACAGGTCATGGGGAGTACTACTGCATATGCGGGGAAAAAAAATCCTATAGTAGTACAGGTAATTTTTATTGAGTTAAGCATGTACAGACAATTGAAATAATCATATGTCTGTGTCTGAAACAAGGCCCACATAAATACAAAATACCACAAAATGTAACATAATTTGCCCCTCATCAATGCTCCTCATTTGTTGTCAGGATCTAACATACTGTGTCCTTGTTGAGAATAGAAAGAGAATAACCAATACCATCTAATTTCATGGTATGAATGTTACAGAACCTTTTTTTCCTTCCTCCTCTGTTATTAGCTATGACATTAAGCACAGTTACAGCTCATCTGTACTTCTTTTTCTCCCTGTAGAACAAGCATCCAGTCATAGTTAAAATGGCATTTGCACCTAGTGTCATATTAAACAGCCAACACCAAAGTCGATATTGAAATGAGTGTACTGGAACCATAAGAGTACATAGATCACACCCTCTACAATAACACAGGCTCTGTGGCCCTACGCCCCAAGACACATGTCCTCATGTTTCACTGTAAAGTAAGTGTGTGTGTGCGTGTGTGTGCATTTGTGCGTGTGTGTGTTCGTGTGTATGTTCGTTCATTAAAAGTGAATGTCTGTCCCTGTCATGTACGCTTGCACGACCACATAACCTTTGTGTGGACACTATCTCTGTACTGAGCGGTCATTATCACTCAGAACTCCAGGCGTTGTCCTCACAGTGGAGGACAATGTTAATACACACAAACTAAAAAAAACCTGCACTTTAACCCAAGTTCTGTCTTGTCCTTCTCCATCGTGCTTTAGGCTACTCTACGCTGCTCACACAGTCTGATTGAATTAGCCTTGCTTGGCGCCGTTATCTATTGAATTAGCCCGTAGTTACTCCTCTGGACACCGCTGCTGAATGTTCCTCCCGGGGCTACTTCACTAACTAGCTGCATTGGATGAGTCATGCATGTCCGTAAGCTCTCGCCATCTTTGTAGCGTTACACTGGGTCAACAACTGAGGGATAAAGTTGAGTGTTGTATTGTATCAGCTCCCTCTCTTTAACTGTTGAGCTCAGTTCATTGACAAGGTGTCAGTCTAAGAAAGGTGTGTCAGTTTCTTTTGTATTACTTGTTTGTTACGACTCATCTGCTGTTGCTCTTCTACCCTACATACATATGTGTGACCGAACAAATTTTGTCAATATCTGCTGCTGTTACCACGTCTTTAACACTTGTGGTGTTGGGAGTGACGGAACAAACGACACGTCCTGGAGGGTGGTGGACTGAGCTGATTATAACTGGACAGTTGGCTGCTTTGTGGCCTGGAGATGGTGTTTTAACAGTGGATACCTGTTTTTATGCATCATTCAATAGATGCATTGACTTTAAGGCTGTGGCTGTAACATGGGTTTATCAAAATCAGTCTGAGCCAGGGGTGATTGCAACTACTGATAGATTTCGCTGTAAAAGTATGATTTATCTTAAAAGGGAGGTTGAATTTCTTTTTTTTAAATATAGAATTGATAAGAGTGTATTCAAGTTCCTCCTTCTTGCAGAAAGAAAGCAGTCAGCGTGTTGAGCCTACTGAACTCTCTCTTTTTTAAAGTTGCGGCAGAGCACAGCGAGCCGTGTCCCTTTCAATTGACAGCCATGTTTCCAGCTCTGTGAGGCTCTACGTAGGCACAGTCGTGTTTTGAGCTAAATGCTAATGCCAAAATGCCCACAATGACAATGCGATGGTGTTGCTAAACAGGTACCTTGTTCATCTTGTTAAGTTGTTGCGTCAGCATGTTAATATTTGCTAATTATCACTAAACCGATGAGGCCGATAGGAATGTCATTAGTTAGTTTAGTTTTGCAGGTATTTAGTCGCAAATTAATTATTAGACAAATTAAAATGTTGATCTAATGTTAGTGTTGGATGAAAAGTCAGAGGATTACCAAAGTTATTACAATTTATCCTGAGGCAGACATGAAAATCTTCACAAAATTGAATGGCAATCCATCCAAAAGTTGTTGGGCCAGAGGAAAATTCAGGGAACACCAAGTCCAAATCAGTTGAATTAATCATCTGGGCAACAAAGATATTTTGTGACAGCCCATCTTGTAGATGTTGAAATAGTTCACAGGATAAATGAAAACTTTGACCTGCTGGTGGTCAGGGGATCCCCAAAATCAGTTAGATTCATCCTCTGAGAAACACTCAAAACTATTTCAAGGAAATCCATTTGATAGTTGTTGAGACATTTCAGTCTGGACCAAAAGTGGTGGACTGACATTGCCATCCCGAGAGCCATGCTGTTAACATGGCTAAAAAGTAAATCAAATGATCACAAGCCACCCAAAATAAACCTGCCCAACCGAATAAAAAGTAGTCCAGTTGTCAACCCAATCTGGCCATGCTAAACACTTGTCATATACATTTAAGCGTAGTAGATGAAGTACTTTATCACTAAATATTTAAGTTCAAATCTTATTTTGTGAGGAGTTACTTTCGATCTCTGCTAAAAGTCAGAATGATGACGTGGATAAGAGGGTATGAGCAGAGTAGAAGAAGTCAAACAACATCTCTCCCGTTCAGTTACACAATGAGTTCACCATCTGACACACAATCACTTGGCAGTAACACTACAGCTCAACAGAAACACAAAAAACCACAGTTATACTGAAACACTCCAACCTCTTTTAAGCAACAGCAGTTACTCCCACTGTGACCAATGCTGTAAGTGCAAGCAAACATTTCATCAGCGTTTCCTACAGTGGCAGGTGTGGATCACATGTACGTAAACTTTGCACAAGGAGTTGGAGGATTAACTGTGTCATGTTAAAGTGACCTCTTGGCTACAATAAGCCTTCTCCTCATCTTCATCTGGCTGTTGCTCTTGTGACTGGCTGCTTGTTTTTTTTTTTGGTCTTTGATACGACACTCAGATCAACAACAACTCAGAAAGGTTCATCTTTGCAAAGAGTCTCATATAGACGAGAGATACTACTGACAACTATTGAAGCTTTCCTTCAAAGATTCTTAAAGATATTGAGGGGAGTGCCACGTAATTATGGGTAATGAATGAATGCCTTGGTTATAGACAGTATTTTGATTAATTTCAATTATTTTTGTTTTACAAAGTTGGTTCTAAATCAAAGACTTGAGTTTAAGATTTAAACTAAAATTCTAAATATCTCATCAAAATGTCTTTATTGTATCACACAGTACCTGATTTAATTAATGAAATGGTCAAACTATATGGTGACACATCGTTAAATTCATTTAGCAGATGTTTTTGTCCCCACATATATCAGGAGCTACTACCTCCCATACTTTTTTTTTTTTTAAATGTGTAGTGATTTATTTTGGCCAAAAATAATATTGATAATTATTTTAACAGACTTTGGCAAGTGAACTGTTTTCAGCAACAGCAGACACGCTAAATTTAATGCATTATGAGTCATTATTGGGGATTTTACCAAAGGAAAAGTGATTATCCATAATTTGTCATAAAGCTCTAATATAGAGTTCACATCTGACATGGATTTACAGTGTTGCTGTGTGCTTGCTTATAGCCAGTTAATTACGTGAGTCCAAATGTCAGAGTGCCTGGTTGGATCAGTCTTTCTTTAAGTCTTTGTTTCAGTCAGTGTTACCTTTCTTTTCTTATCTAGGCTTACAAATAGATCTACTGAGGAGTGGAAAGAGATGAGTCAGCTTTATATGGAAAGACAAACCACAAAATGACCCCAAAATTACAGACGTAATTAGTCCACTCTTTGTGCGCTCAAATTCCTTTGCTATGACAGGAAAACCCATTTAAAAAACTGGACTATTTTCCCAAGGCTCAAAATGTGTGAATGGTCATACTGTGAAGGCAAAATGTTTTGTCTGTGTAACTATTCTATGTCCTTTACAACTGTGTTTAGGTTAAAAGAGAAACAGCACTTCCGGCGCTATAGCCAGTTTTTGAAACCGAAGAGTGGCACAGGTTGATGATCAAAATTAATGTTGTGACTTTTCCTGCATACTTTGTTTTCTATTTACATGATATCGCTACAAATCACCAGATATTCATTCCATGATCTGAAATGTCTCAAAACACAGATTGCAACCAATATTTGATTATACCCATCTGGCACTGTGTGAAATGCGATACACCTCTTAGATCATTGTTAATGTGCAGCGGAGGCTAGCATTAGGACGGTAACTCCACCTACTGCTGCTTATATAGAGATGTTATCGTGTTTTCGGATGAGGCTGTGACTGTATCCTATTGTCTTTCTATAGGGGAATGGCAATCGCCACTGAGGTTTGTAGCTATTGGGCCCAAAGGAAATAAGAAGTCAAATGGCCAGCAGGAATGAGTCCCAATCACACTTTGTGGCTTTGATCCACTACTTATAAAATGCATCCTTCCCTTGTTTCCACCTTTAAGATTATATCACAGATCCAAGTGAGAGCAAAAAGAAAAGCTGTCACAAATTCACTTCAAGCCAGATCTGATTAATCAGTGCGTATAAGCAGCTGAGGAAGACTGGATGTCATACAGGCTGAATGCCACAGATCCAGGAGTGATTTACAATAACCTTGAGAGGGAGAATGTGTTCCTGATATATAGAGTCCTCTGTCCCTCTTTTCTCTGTGTCTTGCTCACTACTGTCAGAAAAAATCACAGAGGAAACAGGAAAGGCCTGAGCAGCACGGTGTCGGGACGGATATCCTCTTTCGGAGGCGTTCCCCCTCCTCCCTCACTTAACTCTCCCTCTCTTTATCTCTTTTTATCGTTTTCCCCTCTCCAGCCCATTTTGCTCTCGGTGTGGCATTAACTATTTGGCCGAGCCCAGGAGCGTACCAAAGATTTCTGTTCCTCTATAGTTTTTTGGGTCATCATATCTGTATGAACCATGTGTTGGCATGGTGACGAGGAGGATGAGGACAGCTCGGAGGTGAAGTGTTGTTGGCTTGTTTGTTTGATTTGTGTGTTCCTGTAATAGTGGCTGTGATTTCTAGTGATTGACGCTCTCTGTCCTGCTGTGTTCATGATTGTGTGTCTGGTTTGTTGAGGCTCCAGATCTCACTCTGTAGTAAATTGTAGCTCTGCTAGCAGTGATTTTTGAAAAGACACAGGAAGGGAGGGGAGACTTGAGCAGTTGTTTACTGGTACTTAAGTGTGTACTAACATTTTTCATTTAAGATTATGGCATTTCTCACCCAGTAGAGAAGGACTCATGAGATTCATGAGAAAAGGCTGAAAGAGGACAATGGACATGGGACAGATTTGTAATTCACTTTGATGTTTGTGTATAGTATTGAGGTTTAGCTTATTTGGCAGGCAAACTATTCGGAAAATGGCATTTCAAATGGAACTTTAGTAACGCTATTGTAAGCAGGTTGGACATTAGAGATTTGTTTTTGAAATATTATAAACACTGGCTGAGAAAGATTTTTGTCATTCCTCACTGCTCCTTCTTCATCTCTTCCCATCCTCCAGCTTCCTTTTTCTAGCATTTTTACCCAACTTTGCCCTTTTTCCTCTACCCCCTCCCCCTTTACTATCGTCTCTCCCTCTCTATCTCTTTCCTCCCACTGCTGCCTTATCCTGCTCACCATCTTTCCTCTTCTGTCTACATCACTCTCAACACCTCCTCTTACCAGCCTGACTGTTGTAAATTAAGCCTTTTATTGTCATGACAAAGATTTGTGTTTTGTTCATTACCACACTGCCTAACTTCTTCATCGTCTTTTTTTCCCTTTCTGTTCTCCCTCTCTGTTCACCCGTCCAGAGTGACCCAGGTGGGCTGTCGGTTCTGGAGCAGCTCGGTCTGGACCAAAACTCTGATTTCTCTGACTCCAGTGTTCAGCAGCTTCTGGACGAGCAGCGCGAAAGGATCCGCAGAGAGATTCGCAAGGAGCTAAAAATCAAGGAGGGAGCTGAGAACCTACGCAGGGCCACGACTGACAAGAGGAACGCACAGCAGGTTAGATACAGTTACGCTCAGATCCTCCCAAAGCCTTCATCCACCAGCACTTGTTAGAGTCTGAAAGTCTCCTGCTATTGCTTGTTATACCACTCAAACTTATTTAATTTTTTTTTTGGCATGTAGCCTTTAAATAGGTTTCCAACTGGTAATGGATTATGTCAAATAACAAAGAGAACGTCAGGGATTTGGCAAAAATACACTTTGCAAGGATGCTGTATATTCAAAAGCATCTTCCATTGACAGAACATCAGTAACAAGGCAGGAATAAAATGATACGGTCATGGAAGCGCTCTGATTTTTAAGTTGGAAAGTCGTTGAATTTTATGTTAGCAACAGTGCAGGAAACCAGTTTAATGACTGCTATCTGGAACAGGGGCTGGTGAATCAGTCACATACCAGTTCACCGGAACTGGGTAGATTTGCTGGTATGTTAAGCTCTTATCCTGTCGGGACTTTCTGAAGGCTGTGACACTTTTTTTTAAAGCCTCGTGACGAATGTTTTGAGCTTTGTTTACCAAATAGTAGGCTCACTGAGCACAAATTTCCACATTGTGAGGCAGGGCAGGAATGCCACGCAGGCTGCCCAGTACAGCAGCTGGGCACCAGAAGAGAAAGACTTGAGCAGTTGGAGGGTTAAATGTTTTGCTCACGGGCAGTTGTAGCTATTAAGAGAGGAATGAGTCAGCAAAAAGGTTCGATAGTGTGCCCATCCAACCCCTGCAAGCAGAAAAAACGGATCACCACTGTGACTCCATTAAAGTATCTTTCTTTGCTTTGGACAAGTCCTTAAACACCTTTTTATTCTTTTCAACCTAATGACAATATGTGGATAAAAGCAGATTTTATTTTATTTTTTTTCCAGAAAGGAAGCATGAATGAGCCCGAAGTCATTCACTTTGCAACCCGCATTTTACCTGTCAATGTAGGGGATGGATTGTAAACAAATAAGTGTTGCTTAGACGCATTTCCATTGATGGAGAACTGTTCAGGAAGGGGTCCTTTTTGTTTTATGTAGTTTGAAAGGTATGATGCTGACGCTACTTACCTGCTTCAGTTTAGAGAATGCCATTATGTCTAAATCAGGTGCATTAAACAAGATTAGACAGAAAGTCAACATTAACAATAGGAAACATTATAGGAACACCTTCAGAATTATAAATGTACTGCTATATAAAGTACAGTATTGAAGGATACATGTCTGGTAGAGCTGGTTTAAAGTCACAGACTGTCCAAAGTATCATAATTTACTGCTTGGTTGATACACTTAACACACAGAAAATAAAATGCAGAATTATTTAATAATGAAAAAATAAATGATGTTCTACTGTGTTTGTTCTTGCGTTCAGGTGGACAGCCAGTTGCGGTCTTCTAGCCGCAGACTTGACAACCTACATGCTCAGCTGCAAGAACTGGACGCTCACATTGTGGTGAAGGGAGGAGAGGAGAATAAAGGTATGTTTGTGAAAAACTGCCCCCCTTCGTGTCAAATCTACGTTGTGCTTTGGTTCCTTTTTCTCAGGTATAACCATGAGAAGAACTCAATTTAACTACTGCAAAGTTTATCATTTTAAACACCATGACCAAACAAGCTATTATTTGAAAGCCAGTTATCAGTATATGCCCTTTTCCTATTTCATCGGGTGGGACACCACATGGAAGAAGCCAAACAATTGCTTTAAACCTTCTGTCTGTTGCGGGCCGTGAAATGCTGTATGATTTGGGCAACATTGACAGAGTCATCAGATCTGTTCCCATAATCCAGGATATTAACCCCGTACATGCTGCTACAGAATTCCAATAGTGCCAAAATACTGTATTATTTGGCATTTACATGAAATTCCCCTGCGAGTATTTTCACTTTTGTGCACACCATGTGAACCACTCGTCTTGTTCCTTTTTTATATCATGTCCAACCTTTTCCTTCCCTCCACAGATGAGTGTCCTCAGTCTCCCGGGGCAGAGAGTCGTACATCAGCCCACAAGGAACGCATTGCTGCCCTGGAGAGACAGCTCAACATCGAGCTCAAAGTCAAACAGGGAGTTGAAAACATGATCCCTGTCTACTCCAATGGATCCACCAAGGTACAGAACATTGACTTAATCCACACACATTCACACACCTGAGGACAACTGAAGAGATGAGTGTATAGGGCAGATATAATTGACAACACACATACATACAGTAAATCTATGCCAAAACCTCAACAAGGGTGCAGCAGTGTATTAATACAGATACACATGCACACAATAAACGCAGGACAGTGCAAATATTATTTTGTAGGGTATGGTACACAGTATACCCTTCCCCCACCTGGCTGATAACTGATAGTCTGTGTGTCTGTGTGTCTGTGTGCACCTTCATGGTCTATAACCTTGCAATCTGCTGACTCAGATGATTATCTCTAAATGTGTAGGACCTGTGACACACACAATTCCCTTCCCTTATGCACACACCTCATCCCCTGATTACTTAAGGTATTCCCTCCCCCTTTTTTATGCTACATGTTTCACCTTGCCACTTGACCTTGCTCTCATACCCTCCACTTCTCTTTCTGTTTCACTGCATTAAGACTTTAAAATACAAATATCTTAAAATATAATTTTTCTTGTGATTTGCTCCTCGTCTTGTCCCTGCTCCAATCAGGATAAGAAGATGTTGCAGACAGCCCAGCAGATGCTGCAGGACAGTAAGACCAAGATTGACATCATCCGCATGCAAATCCGCAAGGCTGTGCAGGCCACTGAGCACAATGATGACACACAGGGTAAGGTTGACTGGTTGGCTAAATGAGTGCATGAAACATGTACACACTTGTGGTTTTGAACAAACACTTTCCCAGTTCCAAATGCCAGAAAATAAATATTTTAGATGATAACATTTAAATGTTATGTTATTGTGTTAAAAAAAAAAAATATATATATATATATATATATATATATATATATATATATATATATATATATATATATACACTAATGATTTTGACCAGAATGCTATGATTATTCCTAGCCTGAACATTTTTAGTTCACCTGTCAGAAAAAAGTGAGCTAAACTGTTAATTTCAAGTATTATACTGTGTGGTTTATGACAATTGTCAGCTGGCACCGACAGGATGCTTGGTCTTTTTCATGTTTCTATCTTCGTGTGATCTGCAGTCGTGCTTTTCTTTTTTATCTGCATGGTACACCGTTTGTCCTGAGCAGCAGCTGCAGACAGCAGACTCACAGTAGCATAAACAGATCAATAAAGAGCAGACTGTGTGTTTAGTTGTGTGGGAAAGAAGATAAATAGATGATACACAGTGGACAGTGAAAGTGTGTGTGTGTGTGTGTGTGTGTGTGTGTGTGTGTATGGGGGTGGGGGGGTGGACGTGGACAAATATGTGAGTGAGTGATATGAAGCCTGTGAAATGGCCCACCTGGCACATTATCACAATCAATCAAATTCACACAGAGATGCACTAAAAAAAATCCAACAAAAGGATCGGCAGATGAAAAGTCTTCACTCAAAAACGCTCACTCACAAACAGTATTCATGTGCTGTGTGTATTGGCAGAGAAAAAAACATTGTCTGTGCAGGTGATTGCATGTATTGAAGTGTAAAAGTGTGGTCATTTTATGTTGTAGCAGAGTGATCAATGCTATTTCAGGGCAGGTGAATGAGTTTCTAAGGGCAGTGAGTGCTGTGGACCATTACGGCCCATATGCTGGGACGGCAGGCCCATTTACAGGCCGATTACAGTAATAAGAGGTGGATGGTTTGGTAAAATACAGCAAGGGAGCAGGAAGAGAGTGATGGGAGGCGGCAGATGTAAAATAAAAAATAAAAAGAAAGAAAGAAAGAAACAGATTTTAAAGATGGTTTATTCCCTTTGGGGCCATCTATTCCTTTATGCTCATGCATCCAGACTGAGGCAGCTGATGGCTCTTAAGAAAGTGAGTGTCTTTTAAGGCAAAGAAGATAATGGCCATTTGGAAGGATTATTTAAGGGCCTTTTAAGGGCTGTACTTTATCCCTCTGTGTCCTCTGTGGAAAACCTACTGGGTTATTAATGATCTGAAGTTCCTTTTACTACTGTAAAGTGATAAAAATAGTATTATAGATGTTAATGACCAGACTGAGCAGCAATGATTTTGTATTTAAAGGGCACGTCCACTGATATTACACATCAAAGCTTGTGGGGAGTACTATTATGTATGTGAAAAAAGTTGTATAAAGCCTCCAGAAGGAGCTGTGTGAAGTCTGATTTATTGCCACTTGATGTTGATGCCACTTGAATAGACATTGGTTGGCGCTAAAGACTACAAGTTTGGAAAGATCTGGGGGTGTGGAGTTAAAAGGAAGTGAGTTTCCTCGACCTTCTGTAGCCCACTCCTCATCTCTGCGTCAGGCTACCAGCTCGAGGCTACATTAGCCACAACTAGGCTCTCCAGTTCTATTTATTCTTTATACAAATTAATCTACTGCTAACACATCTGATGTCCTCAATGTTAAATATGCTGATGACGCAGCGATTGTTGGTTGATCACTGAAGATGAAACAAAGTATCTTGGAGGAGTTCTATTATGCACAAATACAGAGAGTATATGCCTTTCTTCACTTTCTCTGTAGGTTGTTGCCTGTAATGATGACCTCAATATAACTCTCTTATTACTTCAACACTTACATTTTCTTCTTTTGTGCTGTTGGCCCATAGTCTTTGGATCTTTCTTGGTTTCTCTCTCCTTTAAAATACACACACACACACACACACACACACACACACACACACACACACACACACACGGGGTTGTGTGTATAGTGTACACAGACAGACAGTCTCCAGGCACCACACCCGGTGGAGGGGTCATCTAGCAGGGTCTGGGCTCCAGGCAGAACACCTTATTAGGAGATAAAAGCATCCAAATCCATTCCCACCCCTTACCTCCCTCTTTTCCTTTCTTTCTCCTCCTGTCTCATGCAGCGTTTTTGATCAGCTCATAAGTCATAAAAATAATTTTTAATCACTCCTGTGTCCTTTTGTCCTTCCTCTTTTCTAACCGGACATTTGAAAGTCAAAAGCACCTTTTTGAATGCTATTTATCCTATTGTCCTTTTCCTTATCTCACGCTTCCCCTGTTCTTCCCATATCTGTGTGCTCCGTTGTGTTTGTTGCCCTCTGTGAGAGGCGGCTACTGAGCCATTTAGCGAACCACTTAGCTGTAATTGTGCTTCACGGGTGCTACACTGACCCTGACCCCCTGTCTGTTTTTCCCTTTTGACTGATGGAATTGGACCTAATTTTCTCCTTTTAATCTAGCTACTGTTAACAGGTCTTTCCATTTAAGGGGTGAAATAACCAATTGTCACTGTTTTTATCAGAAGATAGTGACTGGAAATATAAAGGTGTAAATAATGTAAATGTTTTAACCCTTTCTGTTGTCAGTATATGATTTGTTTTAAAGTTAGATCAGAGAGGTGTTTTTTTGTAGCATATCAATCAACAAAAAAGGCAGGAGGTTCATGATGTTGTTGTTGTTGTTGTTGTTGTTGTTGTTGTTATTATTATTATTATTATTATTATTATTATTATTATTATTATTATTATTATTAAACCATAAAAAGTCTCACTGTAACCTTTGGTAACAACAGGAAATATAACAAGCTGTTATTGCTATAAAAGCCTTTGAAATCTTATTGAAGTATTTGAAATATCACTCACGTATTTGTTTTGATTTAAATCTCAATAAATAACTGATCACAAAAAGGTGAACCTTTAAATAAAATTGGACGTGGAAGTGAGATGGCTCTGTTTGCTTTTAAAGATGGGAATGAGAAAGCCATTTGGAAACAGAGGTTGGAACTAAAGTTAATGTTGTTGTAGTGGGGAACACTCTGAGGCTGCTTACCTTCCTCCAGGCACTGCTAATGTTTCCTTTGTCTGGCTCTTGTGTAATGCTTGACATGCATTAAGGCATTAAGCTAACTTAGTATACCCAGGGGGGAGTTCCCTATAACACACTGCTGCCAAAACAAAAGACCGTAGTCTCAACGTGCTCCTGCCAGGGTCACATTATAGAATATAACTGAATAATAAGTGCAGGTCTTTAAACCAGCGTCTTGTGGCATTACAGCCTCAGTTGCATTGTGTAAAATGTAATTTGTCCGTTCCAACGCTGCAGGTAACCACGACCTCTGTGGGGTGGAGCTGCGTATCGAAGAGCTGAGGCATCACTACAGGGTGGAACATGCTGTCGCTGAGGGGGCCAAAAATGTGCTCAGGCTGCTGGGGGCCAACAAGGTCCAGGACAAGAAAGCCCTGTCTGAGGTTAGACTGGACACACACACACACACACACACACACACACACACACACACACACACACACACACACACACGACCACATCCTGCAACAGCAAACCCTTCCTCAAACTCACAAACACATTTTAACTCCTATAATGTTCTGTTCTTATTTTCAACTTTTATGCGTAATCATTTTTACAGCATCATGACATTATAAGGTGTCTGAATGTGATAAAGTTTCTCTTTATGGGTCCAGCTAAGACAGAAGATACTCAAGAAATTTTCTCACATGTCAGATAGAGGCTTAAATTACTGTACGCTCTGTGTTGAAAATAACATTTGAGCCTTATCTTTACAACAGCAGCTGCAAAATCATATATGACCTAACAACTCAAAATAAACATTTCTGTGCTGGTGTTGGAAGGGTTTTTGAAACAGAAACCCATTTATCACACACTATCAGTCATGAAGCATGGCGTTAGATGCAAATATTGAAAGCTATTTCAAATGCAAAGGCTAAAAAGCAAACATCCAAGCAGTATTTCTGTAGTATTATGTGGTATAAAGCCTTGGCTTGGACTGTTACACCAAACTCTTACTGTGAAAATGTGACTAACATATGCTGGGAGGGATGGATTGTGTGGGAGTGTGAGATTGGATAGAGCTTGCTAATTAGTTAATACCTAATGTCCACCCAATATTTTAAGCAGTCACCCAGTGAATGTAAATGTGTATTAAAGCTTCTCTGTGTCGATGCTCTGTAGGCACAGTCTCGTCTGAGCGAGGCGTCTCAACGGTTAGACCTGCTGAGGGACTCTCTGGACCAGCGTCTGGCAGAGCTGCCGGAGGACCATCCCAAGGCAAGCGTCATCAAAGAGGAGCTGGTCCTGGCCTCCTCCCCTGCCTTCAGCTCGCGCCACGGCGCCCCCTACCTCCACAACCAGTACAGCACCCTCAACAAGCCCTCACCTCTGACTGGTATGTAAAACAACACAAAGCTATGCAGGCCACAGTGAAGCAGGCTTAGTCTACTCACGCAATCACAGAGAGAGCCCCTACTTAGTGTCTCTGTGGAGCCATCTTACTAATCGAGGTAGGATGATGAGGTTTTCTCTTCTGCTGTTTGATGTGAAGAGACCATTTGATTAACCACACAAAAGTCAAATTACTTAGTTCTACACAGTCATACTAGTTTATTCATACACTGAGTTTGCATAAAATCTACGGTACGTTGACAGGCTTTTGTACCAAGGAAATGCATTTGGTATTGACAGAACTACTAATAAATTGTAGTGACACACTGGAGATCATTTTAACTTCACAGGATGAATACTGTAAATTGTTTTTTTATGTAGCATGAGTGAATGTTATTCTGGTCACCATTAAGTATATATAGAATAGTTATTATAACATATTTTATATGATCCCATTTGATCATGTGTGATGGATGTCCATTGATTTATTTTTATTTTTTTCAGGCCAGTGATGCCGATTGTTTATGTCCAACCAATTATGGCTATTTGTGGAAGAGGGCATTAGGCTTTTCCAAGTGAACATGATCTTTTGTAAATCAATTTGTAAATCTACTTTTGTGTTCACAGAGATTTTTAGTCTTGAATTATTTATCTGGCCTCTGGTGTTTTGGCCCTCGGTTGGTTGTACCTGAATGGTTTTCCTCTGTATTCAGGTACCCTACAGGTGCAGCTGCTGGGCTGTGTGGGGTTGTTGGAGGTGGTCCCGGGTCGCAATAAAGGGACAGCTGTCATGCTGCCCTGCTACAGCCCCGGAGACACCAGGTCCTTCATGAGAGGCAGCAAGGGACTTTACGGACGGAGCGGCTCAGTCAGCGGGAAGACACCCAGCAAAACAGACGAGCTCTCCTGTAAGTGGCTGTGTGAGTGTGTGTGTGTTTGTGTAGGGCTTGGTTTCATCTGGAAATGTTCCGTGCTGATAAATACTCACTTATATAAATTGTAGTTGAAATGGTTTAAAAATAAACAACTTAACACTTAACTGTGCTTCATTAAGATGATGTATATGGATTTCTTTCATCACATTACTGTCACTTTCAGCGCAATATAGCAATGCAAATCTATATTAAGTTAGTAACTTACTGTCACCATCACTTTAGGTTGGTGACTTAGGTACTGTAGGTCAGTGCTCACACATAGTGGCATCAGCAACATCAGCAGATTTAGCTGAATTGCCTCAATGCCCTGAGCAGGCAATTCACAAACAGCTTTTTTTTAAGGTCTTGCACTTTCTGCAGTGTCTCCAAGGAAATTAATGACAATCATTAATCAATACTTCAAATGTATTATTGTAGTGTGAGCATACAGTAGCTTTAATTTTTGTAGTGGTCAGGGCTAAAGTGCCATGTACTGTGAGTGAATGTCGGAAAGTTGAGGAAATTTGCTGATCGTGTGTGTGTGTGTGTGTGTGTGTGTGTGTGTGTGTGTGTGTGTGTGTGTGCGCGCGCGCAGTTGAGGTGAGTGCCGTGCTGAAGGTGGATAACACAGTGGTGGGCCAGACACACTGGAAGACTGTGGGAGAACAGGCTTGGGACCAGACCTTCACTGTGGAGCTGGAAAGGGTCAGTACATATAAACATGCAAACACATACAGTGCATTTAATTACCCTTTTAGTAAAGTAAAACTGCTGCTGGAACACCGTTTGTGTGTTTTTAGACGAGGGAGATGGAGATTGCTGTTTACTGGAAGGACTATCGCTCGTTGTGTGCTCTGAAGTACCTTAAGCTGGAGGAGTTCCTGGACAACCAGAAACACACAGTTCAGCTGGAGCTGGAGCCTCAAGGCCTGCTGCTGGCTGAGGTACGGACACGCACGCACACACACACACACACACACAAACCTTGACAGAAACTGACACAAAGCAAAAAAAAAATTGGACAAGGGACAGCCATACCCAAAAGTGGACACAGATGTCCTTGCATACATGACGCCTGTGTGTCATTTGAGTGCTTTAAATACACCCGAAGATATTCAAATGTGAGCATGTACACCTGCCCACACACATACACACACAAGCTGTCACATGCACCTGTGCTGAGAAACACTGCTTTGATAAATCATACTTGAAAGGTTCAGTCGTCTGAGTATGATGTCTGAAAATAAAATATGGGGGAGTAGTTTCCATGTTTTATGTGTGTGTACGTGTTTTTGTTTTCCAGGTGACCTTCTTCAACCCGGTCATTGAGAGAGTTCCTCGTCTCCAGAGGCAGAAAAAGGTCTTTTCTAAGCAGCAAGGTGAGTAAGAGAGACAGTGGAGAGGAAACACAAAAAAATATGTTGATATTAGAAATAAATACACAACTATTCGGCAGTCTTTGTACAATTTATATGAATGACCTATTGAAATGAACAAACAGTTGTGCTGAAATCGGCTTTTATCTTAATGAGAAAATGAACATAACCAGAGGGGAAGAAACATTACTATTTTCATTTAGACCACAGCACCATCTAGTGGTAAATAAATCATCTTGTTTCTTTAGACAATGGCAAGTATTTCACTTCAGCGAGATGTAAAACAGAGACACTGAAATCGGGCAAAAAAAACACATTAAGCAGAACCAATTCAGCCCCTTAAATGACTGATGAAAAAAATAGTCCATCTCTTTATTTGGGAATATCATTTAATTTGAAGTGTATATTCCAGACTATTTTAAATTCCTTTTGGGAGTCTGTGAATATCAGGGAATGATTACAGTTAATAATTTACATCCCTACACTCTCATTGTATCCCCCTAAATCCCCTTTAAGATTTCTATTACTGTTAAAATCCCAGCAAGAGAAAGTGTAAGTGATTGATGGTGATGTGCTCTGCGAGACATATACTAGCGACTCTAGATGTGTGTATGTACATGTGTTTCCAGGCAAGGCATTCCTTCGGGCTCGTCAGATGAACGTGGATATCGGGACGTGGGTGAGGCTGCTTCGAAACGCCATTCCTACTGTCAACAACTCAGGAACCTACAGTCCCAACGCACACAGTCTGACACTCAACTCCGGGTGAGTTGAGACAAAAAAAGCCACACAGATGCACACACTCCACTTAATTGTGCTGGAGAAACACTCTACGTGTGTCGTTTGATAGCTGTCGATCAGACTATCAAACACTGCAGCATTCCATGAACCTTTTTCCTTGTGTTTCCTGGCAAAGTATAAAGCATTTGAGGCTTTCTCTGCCCCACGTCTAACAACCCTTTTGTCTCTGTTCATTTGTCCGTCTGCATCACCGTGTTGGTCTGTTTGTCTGTGTACATTTTTCAGGGAGGTCTCAGTGGAGAAGTTGAGTCTGGACAGCGACTCTCCAATAAGAGGCGATTACAAGAGAGACACGGACACACACACCCCGGTGAGACAGGTTTACTGTGGTAAATCCACACTGTTAGCTGTGCAGTGAAGGGAATCTCTCTATTTAATATGAAATTAAAGCCCCAATCTTAATCCACAAGTAAAGACAAACTTTTTAGATATGTGATAAATCAACACATGGACAATTTACATTTTGTCTCTTTTATCAGTGAATAATGTAATAATCAAAAATCCATCTCACAATAATTATATTCATTTGAGAACTGATAACGCAAATGCTTTACAAGTGTTAAACATGGGAATCTTCACATCTCTACAGTCCGTCCCGTATGTCAATGCGGATTAAGAGCTACTGAAACGCCCATCCGCTCAATCCGCATCCACTTCTCCCTCTGTAAGCTGAAAGAAGTTTAAAGGACAGCAGACAGCCAAACTGTCTTTACCAGACAGATTAACATTCGATATTCAGTGGAAAAAAGTTCTCAAGTGGATTTAATGAAGTCTACACAGCAGGAAACATTTTTGTTTTTATTTAAGGTTTAAAATCCAGAGCAGAGACAAAAAGTGAGACTTACTGTCCGTATGTCACATCCAAACTGTCATGAAATCACGTGTCTCATGTCTTCCATCTTGTGTCCTCTCACCTCTCTGTCTCTGCATGTCTCTCTGTGTCTTTTCCTTTGTGTCTCTTACCTCGCATGTCCCCTGTCAGGACCGACTGCCAGTCATCGAGCCCTTCTCCCCCCCAGACCTCACCCCTGAGTGCCCTGTCCGAACCCCATCAGTTAGCAGGTACACACGCGCACATTAACAACATATCCTTGGATATTCATTTTTTACAGTATTCACGATATAGTTTTTTATATATGACTACAATATTGTCTAATATTGTCTGTGTATATTCTTCTGTAAATCTAAGTTTTATAATAGCCCCCTTTTCACTGAAAGCATTTTAACTTGTCACTGTAGAAAAGCTGGCTGAATTCCATTTAGTTGCTTCACTTTCAGGGTCTTGGTATTGTGCATGCTGGCTCACTGTCACACTGTCGTGGCTTACTGGGACACTTGAGCCATTGTTATTAGTCATACCTGTGCTTTTCCTACTATGACAAGTCAAAATGTCTGCTGTGAAAAAGGCCTAACCATTACCATGAGAATGTTACATTTGAAAATAAAGACTACTCTACCCACCCTCACAGTCTGCCATGACAAATTATGCGGTCATGTATTCTGAGCAGTTTGTATGATTTATTTGTAGTTATTTTTGGTATTTTGGTATCTGCTATAAATGTTCCTGCTGACTGTGTGAGTTCGTCTCTCCAGTAAACAGAGGAAAGGTCCTCTGTCGCTCCAGGACTTCAGGCTGATCGCTGTGTTGGGCAGGGGACACTTTGGGAAGGTACAGTTTAGGCAATGGTCCATTTATTTTTTTATTTTTTTATTAATGAAACTTTTAACTTGGATTAGACAAAAATAAAACAGTAGAAAAAGGTTTCCCAAACAGGTGTGCTGTGATAATTACATCACAACCATACATACATGACAATTTGTAAAAAGCATTTTGTGTTTTAGGTCATCAAGTGCCTGTGGCTGTGTACATATTGAACATATTACATTTCAGTGAACCTTTTCATGCATATTGATTATATTCATTCAAAAAGCACTTGCTGAAAAGTTTTAAACAGCAGTAATGTAAACAGGAAATTGAGTTCAACTTGCAGGTTTAAAGACCTTATTTAAAAAATATCTTAATTCATTTTTAAAGATTTTCATTTTTCTTCCTCATGAAACCA
Organism: Lateolabrax maculatus; assembly: GCA_031216445.1. Taxonomy (NCBI): domain Eukaryota; kingdom Metazoa; phylum Chordata; class Actinopteri; order Acropomatiformes; family Lateolabracidae; genus Lateolabrax; species Lateolabrax maculatus. The sequence continues at coordinate 17,783,945 of CM062204.1, forward strand.
GTATACAGGCATTTTTTGCATTTTAAGAGTAAAACAAACTGAATTGCGGCTGCATGTCTGTCTCTAGGTGTTGCTGTCAGAATACAAGAAGACAGGCACGATGTACGCCATCAAAGCCTTGAAGAAAGGAGATATTGTAGCTCGGGATGAGGTGGAAAGGTGTGTGTTGATGTGTTTATAACTTCCTGTGTTTGTGTGATTGGTTGCAGTTTTTAAGCCTCTGTCTTGGAGCTCCGATAACACATTTCACTGTATTTAATCTGTGCTGCTGCTGTACCTTGAATCATCATGATTACAGTTCATCTGTGGGATGAGTGTGGGTGTCTCATCGACCAAAATAAACACTATCTAATTATGTGTAAATGTCTCTAATTTTTTCCCTCCTCCCTCTTCCTCTCCCCTGCTCAATCCTTATTTTTTCTCTGCATCTTCCTCCTCCTCTCCACCTTTTCTCTCCTTCCTCGTGTAGTTTAATGTGCGAGAAGCGCATCTTTGAGACCGTGAACATGTCGCACCATCCCTTCCTGGTCAACCTGTTTGCATGCTTCCAGACTCCAGAGCATGTGTGTTTTGTTATGGAGTACACAGCAGGAGGCGATCTGATGATGCACATCCACACAGACGTCTTCACAGAGCCACGAGCCGTGTATGTAACATCTGTATATATGTGTGTGTTTGCTAAATAGAGACTTTTTATGAATTATTTTATTATTTGTTTGTGTGATAAGTGAGTCTGAAAATGCACTTTGCATATTTTCCTCGCATTAAGGCTTCCAAACAAGTCTGTAAAGTTATGATAGGAAGTGAAATTAATTCAATCATTTTCAGGGCTTGTGAAGTTTGTCAATTACTTTAAGTGACAAACCTATAAAAGCACATTATTTTTATGTAGTTACAGCCGCAGTAAGTCCTTCCATTATGGCCATTTTGCAGGCAGTAGTTAAAAGATTCACATTTTTTTGAGTCTCGTACATGTGTATATTAACGCACTGTTGGTTGCTGTAACTGTTCCTCTTGTCCATACTGGCTGTAAAGACATCCCTTGTTAACACAATAAACCCTTTTTCGCAGAACCAGCTGGCCAGTCATAGCAGCAGAAGCACAGTTGAAATTAGTAACTTCTGAGGACTCATATTAGCTTTAGCTGAACTTTAGAATATGGTTTTACACGGAGAGAGGACTGTCGATTGTCCCCCATCTCTTACGCTGGAATTGTGTTAGGAAAGGATCTTTTGAAAGACAGTATGGACAGGAGGAACAATTACAGAGACCAAATGTACATACAGGCTTGTGAGTCTTGTTTAACAGTGGTCTTGTATTGAAATGCATTATACTAAAAGGTGTTTCTAGTAGTTTGTTTTTCCGTTCTATACAGAATATTATTTAAAAAAAACCCACCAGCACCAGTGTTCTCAGTTATTCTGTCATAACAACAAATCAAACAGGAAAGTGAAGGAGATGTATATCAAGCGCAGTCTGTACACACCCACACAGTCCTAAAGAAAGAGGTCTAATCAACTGAAATAAGTGAAATCATCTGTGTGGGTTTACAGCGGGTGGGCCTAACAGGAAGTACAGTCTGGAAAACCCTGACTTTTACACCATTTTTTGTAAAGTGTCTATGGTATCCGGTTTATTCTTGTCCTTTTCAGTAAACATGACCAAACCAAAAGCAACCAACTTTGTCATTAACGATCTAGTGGTAGTGTAGCGTGTCCATTTTTGTTTTCATTTGTTTTTTTTGGATTCATGGTGAGGTTGATATTTAATTCCCTTGTTTTGCAGGTTAGTAATTATGTTTCTTTGGTTTGACTTTCAGGTTTTATGCAGCCTGCGTAGTCCTTGGACTTCAGTTCCTCCACGACCATAAGATTGTGTACAGGTGAGTGGAACCCACCCAAACCTGTTTCCTCATCTGATAGTTGTGGTGTAAAAAGACATCTACACACTAAAAGAAAATCGACCCATTTAAATATGTGCAAAATATGTTCTGTAATAAGTCCAGTGGAGAAGCTCTATCACCTCCACCAAACTCTGGTCCAGACTTTTCTAAAATAGAATAATTAACACAAATTATCTGAATAGTAAAAACTCGCACAAGAGATTTTCAGGAATGAATCTTCATAAATACCTCAACCATCGATCCCTTTGAATTCACATGAAATGTCTGATTCTTGTACTGATTGAGGCCTTGATTTCAGCCATGTTAGTAGCTAGAATGGCTATAGACTCTTAGTCTTGTTTGTCTCTCTTTTAAACTCTCAGCTGTGCTCGGTGAAATACTGTAAAGAGACACTGATCCTCACATACATCTTTTTACCTTCCTTCTCTTCCAGAGACCTCAAGCTCGACAACCTGCTGCTAGACACAGATGGCTATGTGAAGATAGCTGACTTTGGACTGTGTAAAGAAGGTGGATATTGATGTCACTGACGGATGGGCTCATTGTATTTTTCATGTTACATCCTGTCTGCCCGCTGCATTAAGTTTCCTGAAATCTTTCAGCTGCAAACATTTTCATCTGTTATTTGTCTGTAGGAATGGGCTTTGGGGACCGGACCAGCACATTCTGTGGGACTCCAGAGTTTTTGGCCCCAGAGGTCCTTACAGATACATCCTACACCAGGGCAGTAGACTGGTGGGGACTGGGGGTCCTCATCTATGAAATGTTGGTGGGAGAGGTGAGAACTAATATATACACACATATACACAAAGCTCTAACACTATCCATGGAATGATAGCTGAATTCATTCTTGTGTGAAGACAAGTTGGTTTAGTTTCAGGGGTCTGAAAATTCATACAGTATGATGTCCCAGGTTCTACAGATCAAACTACAGCAAAATCGTTAGTCGCGAGTGTGCTGCAGGTCTTACAACTCAGATGCCTCATTTAAATTCTTACTCGCCTTTACAGAGAGAATTGGATGTGAAAAAAATCAATAACTTGTTCACTGTGGTTAACACACTGAATCTCTAAAATGGATTGTTTTGAACTGTGTGTGTGTGTGTGTGTGTGTTTGTCTGTGTAGTCTCCATTCCCAGGGGATGATGAAGAGGAGGTGTTTGACAGCATTGTGAATGATGAAGTTCGCTATCCACGCTTTCTATCCACTGAGGCTATTGGCATCATGAGAAGGGTGAGAATACAAAAATGCACAAGGACACCATCTCACCCATGAACAATGTATGACAAATGCTGCACACACATATGAAACACTTACTATTCACCAACATAGTTGACAAACTGACACTTAGTCACAATTACAGAGGTCACTATGACTATAACATCGCCTTATAATTTCTTATTCTTTTTTCGTGTGTGTGTGTGTGTGTGTGTGTGTGTGTGTGTGTGATCATGAGTAGCTGTTGAGGAGGAACCCAGAAAGAAGACTGGGCTCTGGTGAAAAAGATGCAGAGGAGGTGAAGAAGCAGCCATTTTTCAGAGTGAGTACGCTGAACGCTGGCTTGATTAAAGCAGACTATCTTGGGCTTTACTTGTCCTTCTCAATTTGATGTTGAAGACAATATATACAGAACTAAGAAAGATCAGCTGATTCTGAATTCATCCTTTTCTCCGTCTCCCTCCAGAATGTGGACTGGGAGGCGTTGCTGCAAAGGAAGGTGCCCCCTCCCTTCGTCCCCTCCATCGTCGGCAAGGAAGACGTCAGCAACTTTGACGAGGAGTTCACCACTGAAGCGCCGACGCTCACACCTCCGCGAGAGCCTCGCGTGCTCTCCCGCAAAGACCAGGACAGCTTCCGGGACTTTGACTACGTCTCTGACCTCTGCTAGTGGGCTGGAGGCTGACAGACCTCGAGGAATGTTGTGATTTTGAAAGCTTCGCGACAGCCGTGTCGGAGCGGACCCCCAGTCTCTACTGACTGTTTGTCTGCCATTAATTACACTGTGAATGAATGTGGAAAGACCAGAGGCAGTTGGTCCGTGTTTTGTGTGTCTGCAGGGTTTTAAAGATCGAGGACTGACAAACGCCGGGAGGAATAGCTGATGGGGTAAAATGTCTCAAAGGACAAACGAAGGACCCCTCTCCAATCATTGTACAACACACCAGTGACTTGTGTATCTTTCAAACATTAGCCTTTAAAATGCTTCCTCCCATCCTTTTATGTGTCAGTGTAGTCACCTGTGCAGCTCTGCGAGGAGGAGCTCGCCGTCTCGTCGTACTGTTGACTGTTTGGAGGATTCTTAATGGCCTCTCATACCAATGCCTTACATTTGTACTTGTATTTGATCCACAGTAATGCATTTTGTTTTTATTTTGTGGCCCTTTTATATACAGCAGCAAGAGGAGTGGTCCGACGTGCTGCAGAAACATTCTTTAACTGTTCTTTTAAAAGAAAAAAATGAGGATTTGCTTGTTAGATGGAAAATGGTGACGCTCAGTGAATTTTACTCAACGTTTTCCCAGCAGTCATATGATGAGCAGTCATGCTGACCAATAAGAGGCGAATTGTGAGCTAACTATGGGGTAAACAACCACTGTCTTACTTTAGTTTGGACTTTTACCAACTACTTTTTAAAATTTGTGCTGCTTGGATTTTAATTTCTGCAACAAATGTTACAAGTTGACTCTTCAATGCATTTTTAATTGGATATTATACATAATTTAATATAAACATTTGTAGCAGACTCGGAATCACACCACCAGCATAACAGCTATGTGGGAAGCAGGTGATTACATTGTTTTTTAATTGAAAAAAAAAAAATCTGAACACTAAGACTTCATGTACAAGTAACAGACTGTCCATTGTGGGTTTGAGACACATTCATCCAGTTATCTACATGCTACCAGAGTTTTGTGAACATGAAGTAAGTAATTTCCCTCCAAGACAATTATATCTGACTTTAAACTCATCAAACACTGGTTGTAACAGTTGTTTTAGTGTATGTTTTAAGAACTTAAGCCACCAAAAGTTTTACTTAAAACTGTTCCTTGTGGTCATTGCAGGGTTTGGTTTCCATCATAGTGATAAAATCATCTTAGTTTCAGCACAAACTGATTGATATCTTACTGGTTTTGGAAATCTGGGTGGCGCGACAAACACAACAAACCTCATTTGCCACTTTTCCACAGTAGAACCCATTAGAGCTTTCTTCAGTGAGTGCTGCCTTAGATCCCAGGTTAAAAATTCTCTTGGCACACTTTTCTAAATTAACTATCATTTGACGGACACGGAATGATAAATGTTGGAAAACATGAGCCAGTGGGATAAACTTCTGAGTACAAGAGAGGTTTGTTGTGAAGCTGAATGTATGATGGTGTGGACTTTACTTATCTTGTGTATGACAAAACAAAACCATGTGAGAGTATGAAATGACTTATTTTATAAAGAAAACCTGGAGTGAATATGATGTGTGAGTATGTTGTTATGGGTATGGGAGTATTCATTCAAACCAAAGAAAGGTCAAGTACAAATACCAGAAAGGCAAGTTAAAAAAAAAAAAGTACAAGTATGAGTTTGATCAGCAACATTTCAGGATTAAAACTGCGGGTTTGCAATAATTCAATATCAGTTATCAACCGTTAGTGGAATCATGTCCTGATAATACGATCATCTCAGGTCATCTTTTTGCAAATTTGCGATTTTAATCCTTTAACAATTTAATTTATAGATTCATCTGTTGATTACTTTAGAGATCAAGCAGTTCATCGTTTATAACAATGTATGCAAATGTCACCATAAAAAGGCCCAAAATTAATACATTTAAAATTATATGAAACAGCTAATCTATTAACATACTAATTGACTCATAACCAAATCTTTCAGCTCTATAATGCATAACAGTAGAACACATTAATGTTGAACATCAGCTTAATTCATGTGATTATCAATGCTGGAGAAATAATATACTGTTATATAATGATACTGTTTTCAACCATATTGCTGTAATTCAAACATGACCGTTGAATTACTGAGAAACAAAAGTATCAGTTTGCTTGCCCTCGTTTGGGTTTCAGGGCGACAGTGGGGCCCTGTGGGCAGCGAGCTGTCCTGGATCGAGTCCCTGAATCTGTATACCAACTCTGTCTGTTGCCTGACCTTTGATCACGAATGGAAAAACGACTTCCGGCTCATTGAATAGAGTTCATACAGCTGTACACGTCACCTATATGTATAGCCAAAATAAGAAAACAGGCCAGTTCAATCTGTCTTTCATGGGACACATGCATCCTCTGCAGGTTGGGATACATACGTCATTTTTACTATTGCTTCAGTGATCAAATTTGTGACGTGTCAAAATGACTTCTGTGTAATAGGGCTGAAGATATAAAATTGATAGAAGCAGCAAGCCTGCCACCAGAGGATGTTTGGTGTTTTGATCAATTACTAACTATTTAATTGATTATCAAAAGGTTTAGTCATTAATTGACTCATGAAAACTTAATAAGATGTCATTAAAGTGGTGTCTTAACCTCTCTCCACAGTATGATCCAGTAGCTCTTGCTATGATTCAAATCAGGGGGAACATGGATTTACAATTTATAATATTTTCCTTATCAATTTTCAGATGAATATTTATGGATTGTTTGGTCTATTAAACGCCAGAAAATAGTAAAATAAACACATGTTCCCAAACAAACTGTCCAACATGTTCAGATATTCAGTTTACTCTAAAAGCAGAGAATTCTCATATTTGAGAAGCAGGAACAAATTATTAATGATTAATTGATTCTGAAAATAATTGCAGGTAAATTTTCCATCAGCTGACTAAATTATTGACTAGTTGCTTCAGATTTACTGGACTGAACCATTTACTTGCCTAGAGTGCAGTGTAGCAAGTAACGTCATATTAACGTACTTCGATATGATATGAAACAAACTCAAGGTCTCCCCACTCCCTTGGTCCGGAGCTTTCGACCGTAACACAAAGCTTCTTCAGCAAATGGGGTTTGCTCAGTTGTCAATGAGCTGAAGATGCTAAAAGTTAACAAGATTATAAATTTAAAACATCTGCATCTCTGTGAAAACTGAGCAAACCACATCTGCCGATGAAGACCTTGCGATGCGCTCGAAAGCGCCAGAACAAGAAAGCTCAAGAGTGAACTGCCAAGCTCCAACTTTTAGGATCAAACATGGAAAGTCTCACAGTGTTAAGTCTGAACAGCTCCTTGAGCAAGCTCAATCTTATGACGAGGACCATGTGATGTAGGTGAAAGCCCCAGAGCAAGCCAGTAAGTGGATCTTGAGTTGAGATTATTTAGTCAGTGTCAATAACATCAACACCTGTATGAACTGGGTAACAATAATCATTGATTGTAAGGTATGACTCTGTAGTGTGTGTGTGTGTGTGTGGTGTAGTGTAGTGTGGGGTGTGTGTTAGTGTGTGTTGGTGTGTGTGTTGAAGTGTGTGTGTGTGTGTGTGTGTGTGTGTGTGTTGGTCCTGCCTGCCAGAGAGGGGAGTCGAGAGCTCTGCTGGGAACTACATGGTGCTCAATTTTTCAAGATGTCGTCGCTGGAGCAGAGGCTGTCGCGAATCGAGGAGAAACTAAAGCAGGAAAATGAAGAAGCTCGCCGGAGAATCGACCTCAACATCGACATGAGTCCGCAGCGGTCACGTCCGAGGCCGAGTGAGTGTCCGCCGGGGAGAGCCGGGGAGGACCGGGGAGTCGGTAACGGCCCGAATAGCCGGGGGAAAGCTCGGAGAGGCGGAGGGGAGGGAGGGAAGGAGGAGGGGAGGCTAACAGGCAGCTACATAAACAAACACCGACCGGGCTCGCTCGCTCGGTTTGACCGTCAAACCGCTTCCCCGACGAGCGGGGCCGCTCCCGCGGAGAGTGAAGCTGGGCTTAAGACACACGGGGCGCTGTCACGACTCAGCGCGCCGGCGGTCACGTCCCGAAATCGGCTCCGAGCCCGTCCTGTCAAACCCGCTAGGCTAGCCCAGCTAACGGTGTGAGTGATGGCGGGTGGCAGGCCCCGCGTCGGGCTGCGCGTCTCCGCTCGCTTCCGGCCCGTCCGCCAGCTCCCCGCGGAGCTGCCGCTTGTGCCCGCGGCTTTGTCCGTGGCCCCGTGCGGCTGTCGAGCCGGCTCGTCTGCGTAAGACTCCGCCGCGGCGGGGTCCCGGAGTCTCGCCGCCGGTTTCGACCCCGCGACGGAACGGACGCGCCGGCTATCGGATGTGAGCTAACGTTACCGGCCGTTAGCGGCCGTTGGCAGCCGTTAGTTACGGTGTTACGGTGTACTCACAACCAGCCGCGACTTCACATTGAGAGGGAGCCTTTAGTTCGCTGCAGACCGGCTGGATGAAGCCTCTGACAGGCTCCGGTGAGTGTGAAGGAGGGTGGGGGGGGTAAGGTGTACGGTGTACGGTGATGAAGGGCCCCTCGAACCGACTGGAGGAGAAAAGTCTCCCCACAAACTGACATGTGAGACCGGAGCAGACACGGCGCCGGAGACGGAGAGCTCTTCGCCGTCTCACCGGTGTAACACACGGGACTTTTGTTTTTTAAACCGATCAATATGAGAAACCACATTCACCATCGTTCTCTTCCTACAGATCGACACTTCTTGTTCGTTCACCACAAACCTGCTTTTTTTTCCCTTCTCTGTTCTTTTGTAAAATGTTTTGGGACGTTACACTAGCTGTCTGTAAGAGTGAGGAGTGTGGATGAGTGTGACAGGAAAGGCTGGTGGTATTCTGTATTTTTCTTGTGGTCAACAATCTCATGAAATTGATCCCACCAGCAAGTATTGGCGGTGTCACCAAAGCTGCTTAAAGCTATGATGGTCCCTAAGCAAAAAGTAGCAATGCTCCAAATTCAGTTGTAACCTGATTAAGTTTATTGGGGAACAGCCGTGACATAATTACAAAATTCAGTGCTTTCCATCATCATGAAGTTGCAGCGGGCCACTGACCAGCGTTCACCAGCAGTCCCTCACTTTTAGTTACCGTACCTAAGGTGATCCCAGTAAGAGTTATTTTAAAAACTGTGAAAGACAGACCACTGGTTTCGGGTCGATTCTCTGTATCTGCAGATATTCTCAGTTGAGGTTTCAGTATTGCACCAGTGTGCCATACTGGATCACCTGTTGTTTCATTACAGTGAACATGGGCACTGTAGACTATTTTAGGATGGTGGTCAACATCCAGCAGCTGTAAATACTCATTAGAGCACCAAATGTACATTAATCTGCAGTTGAAAATGAGTAATTATATATGATAAATATAAATGATATATTTCTGACCTGTTTTCAAAGATGTCTGACTTCAGAGGAAAACTAATGGGCTTTAGGCTGAGTGCAACAGGCAGGGTGGGGAAGTCGGAGAGCATTGAAAGACAGACTAGCGCTTTGTTGATTTTGGTCTTTTAATAGGATTTATTCACAATAAGAGAAAGATAGAATAATGCCAGCCTTGTCCTCTAATATACACTGCTTTTGTTAATGTGTGAAGAGAACAAGGGAAGTATAGAAGTCAGAAATTCTTCATTTTTCCCCGATTTGTTATATGATGGAGCGTGTGCGTGAGCATGTGTGATTGTCTCAGTACAACAGTGCAGTAATGTGTGTGCGTGTGTATATTTTCTTTCCTCTGTCTAGTCATCGTGATCCAGCTCAGTCCTGCTCCAGCACCTTCCCAGCGTGCAGGTATCATTCAATCCATCGCTCTCTCTGCCACTGCCCCCCACCCCCAAGCACCTGTGTCCACCTTTACCTCCCATCCCCTCCTCCTCATCATCTCTGTCTTTCTTATATGTTTTTTTTTATTTATACCACCATTCAACCTATCAGAGAAAAACACAGGCAGTTACCTACGTTCTCAGGAGTTAATTTCCTCTGTTTTGCTCCAGCCAGTAGATCTTAATAGGCCCTCAATATTACTACTTTACCTACTGCAATTACTTACATTTGTCTTTTTAAACATTTTATGCATGTTTTTTAGTATCCAGTGTAATTTAGAGTTCATAAAAGGACAAATTGTGTTAAAAAGATATAACATACATATAACAAGTGACAAGGTGTAGTTTGGTTTCAAAGACATGGACTAATCACAATATTTAACATGCCAGCATATAAACATCAAATGTTCTTTCATCTCAAACTTCTTCCCTGCACACACATACCTTTTCTTTAACACTCACACACTTAATGTCTTACTCTGTATCTCACACCGGTGCCTGATAAGTTCACGACTGAATAACGATCTCCACTGAGGGGTAAAAGTTTAATCCATGTTTGTGAAACCAGTCCGAGACCAGTCCTGATATTTTAGCCCAGCAGTAATTTACACCTCCCCTCAAATCACATCCTCACTCCATCTTTCCATCCCGACTCCTCTCTCTGTCTGTGTGTGTCTGTGTCTGTGCCAGTGGCAGGGCAGTGTTGGTGTGTGTTGATGTTCACAGTGTATGTGTGGACGTGCGTCAGATGATTAACCTTTGTTTTGCTGGAGGCAGAGAATCACAGTGCATGTGGCTTTTCTGCACGACACGATGTGTTGGGTTGTGTTTTGTTTGACACAGTCTCTAATCTGGCATCCCCACTGGTCCGTCTGCAGGAGTGCTGTGAACACTCTGGCTCTATCGTTCTCTCTCTCTGTTTTCTTTGCGTGGCAACTGAAGACTTGCCTTCCTGTCCCGAGTCTGACTGACTGACTGTCTGACTTCCAGCTTAGTCTGTGCTATGCAATTTCTCCTCTCTCTCTCACACTGGACTGTTTGATGTTGTTTGCCTGTTATTCATCTTCTGGCATCCCCCTCCTCCTCCTTCCTTTCGCAGCAGCACTGTGTGAGCCGGAGGCGGTGTTTGTATGTCTCCCCCTGTCCTCGCTCTGTCTACCCGTCTATCCTCTCATCCGTCCATCTGGAGCCAGCAGAACTATGGAGATGCGATCTGTGCCAAAGGCTGCCTGAGTTTTCCTTCCTCTCCTCACTAACCCTTCCTCCCCTTCACTAACTGATTCTCCCCTTACAGGCTGATCCCTCCACAGGTGACCCATGGATACAAACACCTGCTGGTACTCTCAGAAGAGCTGCCAGTCTGCTACTACAAAAATAATGATAATGATAACCGCTGCATGGTCCTCGAAATGTTTTGCAAACTGGTTTTGAACATTTCAGAAGTCGTTGATGTGAAAGGGATAATACGTTCAGTTTTCATAGTAGGGGAGGTCATCATAGCTGCTGACTTTCTGTCCGAGCTTTTGGTTGCATGACATTTGGTCTGTGCTAATACTACTTCAGATTGTTCTCCTGAAATTCTTTAACATCTCCATTTGAAAATGAGCTTGTGCTTGCTTGCACATACACTTGATATTAAAAGGTCAGCATTGTTAAACATGTTCTTGAACGCATGATTTAGATGTTTATACGTTGCTAGAAGCATGTTGCATCTTCAGTTTGGATTTTGGATTTCAACGCCAGTCACTTGTGACATCCAGGGTTTCAAAGTCATTAAGGGGGCATAAATCTGGCTGTATGGCTGTGTGTGGATAATATTTGCTTTAATGACAAACGGTTTATTACAACTTGGTTTCATTTTCATTGCTCCAGCCATCAGTGCTGTCAGTCATGATAACATTGCACTCACAAATACATCTCTGAGATCTGGGAACACGGCAACATTGAGATGATGTCCAAGGAGGCAACAAAAACAAGCAGTTAAATGATTGTTAGGTTGTTTAAAACCCGTATGATCAACTGAATGCTTGTACTTGTTTCCCTGTTGGTTGCTTTTTTTATGTAATGTTGCTGCATTCTGAGATCTAAGCGGTGGCTTTAGTGAGTACAATACTATCATAACTAATAAAACCAATGGCAGGAGCTAATAAAATAAAACTGAAATGTTAATAAACTGTAAACTTTTCCTTTTAAAAATGAACCGTGGCCGTCCACATCCCTAAACTGTACCTCCTGTAACTCACGAGGTGTGGGCTAACACTGTGCTGTCTCTCCCTGCCTGAGAATGGTGTTTCTTTTGCTCTGAGATAACGGTCCTGTTTGTTTTAACATTAGGTCGGGACATTAGCGAAACAAAAACAAAGCTGTGACTTTGGGGAAATAAAAACAAGTTCATATGCTGGTTAAATTGTACGCAGGGTCTAGATAGCAAGGCTGCAGTGAAAGAACTCTTTGACTTCGCCAAGGCCAGTTTCTCTTGGTGTCTCATGGGAAATAATACACAGGATATGATAGATCACATTCAAACCCAGATTTCAGAAAGGAAATGCAAAGTCAAAGAAAACACTGACATCAGTTAAGGAAAGCTAATAAAGCACAAATAATTATACATTATCACTTTCTCTATTGTGCACAGCTTTAAACCACTAAAATAATGGGAGTCAGTGAATGCATGAATAAACATAGTCATCTTACACCTTCTGGCATGCTGGCCTGTTCTGCGAAAACATACGGTACCATTCGTCTAATGTGTCATGCCCCCCCCCCCCAGCACTCCAGCTGCCCCTGGCCAACGATGGAGGCAGCCGTTCGTCGTCTTCAGAGAACTCGCCTCAGCACCACCCATACCCCAGCCGCCCGCGACACATGCTCACCCTGCCCACACCTCCATACGGCCTACAGAAGAGTTTAGAGAAGTATGTGAACACATTCATATGAGCGATGATTAATGAGGAGATGTATTAATAACAATCTAAAAATAGCACAAAGGATCGTATTTGTTTATGTGGGTGCAGTAAACACCTATTTGTTGTTGAAAATAAGTACATAGTATAGAATTGAACAGCTTACTACTATTATAGTAAAAGTAAAAGATTGTTGATTAAAAAAAAGAATATTTAATACTTTTTTATTTTTAACAAATAATAACCTTTCTGGGAACAGCAGCCAAGTGATAAGTAGCATTAATAGTATTTATTTTTTACATTTGACTTACATTTGAAATGAAACTATCTGGTTTGAAAATGAAGGATAATTTAACAGCAGGTTATGTTCACATAATGGATCCACATGCAGTGTGTGTGGGTGGAAGAGATGTACAGAAACACACACAGGATCCATTTATGAGTCAGAAGTCTCTTCTCATCTCACTATAGACTTTTCACACTGAAACAGACTTCATATAGGATTTTCACTTCCTGACGTGGTTATTTTGTGTGTTTTGTCCCCCCAGTGCAGAGATTGACCAGAAATTGCAGGAAATCATGAAACAGACGGGTTATCTGAAGATTGACGGTCAGGTGAGACATACAGACACATGTTGAGTCTCTCTAGTCTGGAAAGGTTAATGTTAATTCCCTACATGTCATAAATTGCATAACTGAAAAGGTGAGATGTCATGAGGTATTTGATATTTGATATTTTTATTATGGTCAGCAAATCCCATGAAAACACATATTTTTTTGCAGCCAGCTTTTGATATATCTTATTCCTAAAGATTAAAAAAGTCACTGGTTGATTTAAAAACACATAAATGTGCCACACCATTGCACTGGGTGACATATTGAGAGAGACATTGTTGATTTTGGTCTTTGCTTGCAACAAAGAAAAACAGAAGAATAGCCAGACTTATCTCAGTCCTAAATTATTTTTTAACACTAAAGGAAGGAAAAATCTAATCTATTTCACTACAATGAAAAAGAAGGTATACTTTATAGTGAGAATGGAGCCCATTGTTAAACCAGGTCAAGGTTAAAACCCTTTGAAAGCAAACAGCCACACCACTGAAGTGTCCTTGAGCAGAGCAGAGCATCTCTATCAAGAAAGCAACGGCACTCCCTGGCATTTCTTTTCTCTCTTTGACAATAAACAGAATATTATGGAAAGTAAAAAGCTGTGAGATATGTGTTGTTTTTGTCTACCAAGATAAAATCGAGGAGATGGAATATGGGTTGGCCTCATTTTGTTTGTTTCTTTCCTCCTGCCTTCAGTTCCAGTATGATAGTCAGTGCCGGTCAGGGTTTGAAGATGTTTGAGAGAATGATTTCACTCAACGTCGCACTCCAGATAGTTTTTTACTTTTCATTAGCCCAGAGGGGCTGCTACATTATGCATTCAGTACGATGTCACTCACAGCATCTCGGTCAACAATAATTTCATTTTAATGACTTAAGAAAATGATGCATCTTCCCACTGTGTGCTGGTGTTCTCAGACATGGCCAATGGGGGAGCAGCTTAATTACACATCAAAACATTTGTTAGTAAATAGCCCAGAGGGGAGTACTGTTTCCTTACCACGCAGAAAGACAGAACTGGTCCCTCATTTATTTTCAAAGAGTTTTCATAGAAACAAAATTCAGTTAACATTTTAACCAGTAAAAATATTTTGAGAATGATCTAATGTCTTCTCTGTCTGTGTGTCCTTGCCCGTCCACAGCGGTATCCAGCGGAGGTCACAGACCTGATCAGTGAGGGGGAGATTGGCAGCGGGACCTGTGGACAGGTCTTCAAAGTGCGATTCAAGAAGACCGGCCATGTCATCGCTGTCAAAGTAAGACCCTTGTGCACTCACCTGTTCACTGTTCACTGTTCACTGTTCACACAACACATTCATCAGTACTTCCTTTCCTCTGGAAGCTGTCCTGGTAAAATGTGGATCCCACATTTGTAAGAAATTTGAGGCTTAGCACCAAAAACTGTACAGACTAAAATAGGAACAGGTTCATAATGCACAATAATGCCTGGGACAAGTTGGAATTAACAGGCGTGTTTACAGGTTTACAGGCTATTTTTAAAACAAAACAAAAAAGACTAGAAATAGGGGGTTAGTTTAGGGTTAGCACTATTGGAAGTGGATCATGGAATATCAGCTGAAGATACTATGGACTGACAAATCACAGTTTAAACCTATTCAGTGTAACCACAGAGTAGACGGCAGAGGGCCCCAAGAAAAACAGGTCAAGCTAAACCTTTTTAGGCTAACAAATTGTAATGTGTGAATTGGTAATGTCTTGGTTTGTTTTAAGATTTCCCTACAGGGACCTCGAAGAAGTCAAACTCTCACACATCAGTCAACACGATAAATACAGCAGCTTTATGCTCAGCCCGGCTGAGCTCTCTGATTTTCTGTTGTGCTTTAATTGTGACTAGTTTACCAACACAGCGGCAGTAATAACACCAAATAACAACCCTCCTATTTAAGAGATGACTTAATTGTAGCCGTCCAAGCCGTTATACAATTAAGGAGTCAATCAGCTCACCAGAGGAGTCTTTGCTTTCCTAATGGTTTCTTTCACACCCAATATAGTGTGTGTTTCATTCATTCATTCATTCATTCATTCATTCAAATGCTGGCAGGAATCTTACATGTCTTTTGTGTGTGTGTTGTGTGTTGCCAGCAAATGCGTCGTACAGGTAACAAGGATGAGAACAAGAGGATCCTTATGGACCTGGATGTGGTGCTGAAGAGTCATGACTGCCCTTACATCATCCAGTGCTATGGCGCCATAGTCACCAACGTGAGTTTCCCCCAAAACACATTTCTGTCTATATTCCAAACAACAAAATAGCAGTAGTAATAAGAGTACTTACACAGTTAAATTCAGTCTTGTCTGTCTGAACACCCCAAACAATCTGCAGCCTCAGGGTTTATTTTCATATTTGCAACCAATGTGACTGCTCTTACACTTATATTTCACTCCCCTGTGGTACCTCCTGAAGTGAACTGGTAAAAGTTTGATGTATATGTGTGTTTGAATACGTGTGCAGACGGATGTATTCATTGCCATGGAGCTGATGGGAACGTGTGCTGAGAAGCTGAAAAAGAGAATCCAGGGCCCCATCCCAGAGCGAATCCTTGGAAAGATGACAGTGGCAGTAAGTGGAGGAAACACGCACACAGATGGGAAAGTGTAACACAGCCCACTTGATGGTTTTGTTCTTATATTCTTACTGTGTGTGTTTCCAGATAGTGAAGGCGTTGCTGTACCTGAAAGAGAAACATGGTGTCATCCACCGGGACGTCAAACCCTCCAACATCCTCCTGGACGCTAAAGGTCAGATCAAACTTTGCGACTTCGGCATCAGCGGACGCCTCGTCGACTCCAAGGCCAAGACCCGCAGCGCTGGCTGTGCTGCCTACATGGCGGTGAGTGAAAACCCACACACTCTACACTCAAAACACGGCAAGTATCTCACACACAAAGTTAGACATACATTCAGTCTTGTTTGTAGATACAAATATATTTTCATATTCAATCAATAAATAAATGGATAAAAGCAGATGCCATCAGAAATACCAGTTTACACACAATATGCACACTGATTCCCTGAACCGAGTGTTGCCTGTTTTTGTGTTCTTTCAGCCTGAGAGAATAGACCCTCCAGATCCCACCAAACCTGACTATGACATCCGAGCAGACGTGTGGAGCCTTGGCATCTCTCTGGTAAAACTGCTTTTATTTTATTACCATAAAATAAGTGTACTTGCACTCTCAAAGTGGGTGCTGTGTCAGTCTGGGGTGCCATTAGGCCTGGTAAGAGGCGTCACAAAATGTTTTCAAATTTGTATGTGACATTTTCAAATGTGTACGTGTCAAAATCATGCATTTTAAACTGCTTGTTGTTATGCACAACAATGATGTGAGGTGATGGCTAACATTTGGAGGAGAGTAATAACAAGGTGCCATGGCTTAAAAAGTTGAGGAACAACTGTAGTTTTAATTTCCATCAGTATCAGGTAGACATTTGCAATATTAAAAAGATTAAGAGGGAGATGATATTGTACATAGTCTTAAACCTCTGGGCGTAAGCACAGTGTAAGTTTAGGCAATATGCCCCTAAAATAATATTACAATATTTCAGGGTATTTTTGCAACAACGATATGCTTCACAATGCTTGACAATTTCAAGAACATATAATTGAAACATAATAAGTGTTATAGTTTTATGCTAGCATAAATGTAACAGTACAAACTAAACAATTTATGCTTAGTTATTATTATTTCTATTATGTTTCAGTGTAAAATAAATCTATGGCCAGCAGCAGCAGGGGCCCCTGGGAGATACATGGCCCTTATATACAATTAATTAGGAATATATAGAAAGGGATGGCACTGCTGTTTCTTTACCAACAAGTGAAGCGCTTGTCGTCGGTGACAGTGGATGTTAACGGATCCTTGTGTCATTTAGGTGGAGCTGGCAACGGGACAGTTTCCCTACAAGAACTGTAAGACAGACTTTGAGGTTCTGACCAAAGTGCTGCAGGAAGATCCTCCTCTGCTGCCTCTCGGCATGGGCTTCTCCCTCGACTTCCAGTCCTTCGTCAAAGACTGGTGAGTACAAATCTCACTCTAAAACTGTTGCTCACTGAAAAACAATCAGTCAGAGCTCTCAGGTCATCAGGTGGTAGTTTTCTAACTAAAATAAGTTCTTTCCAGATCTGGTGAAGGTGCTTTCAGCTACTTTGGTCTTACTGTGTGGTCTTGCAAGTGCCTTGCCTCACAATTTGAATCACTTACTGCAGCTTCACTTCATGTGTTTTTTTTTTGTTTGTTTTTTTTCCTACAGCCTCACAAAGGATCACAGAAAAAGGCCAAAATACCACCAGCTGCTGGTAAGACACCAGTCTTAAAAAAGACATTTCATTGAGATTTACCAGAATTAGATAATGGTCAAATCTAACTAAACTGCCTCTGATTCTCCCCCGTCCAGGAGCATAGTTTCATCCGGCGTTATGAGGTGCTGGAAGTGGACGTGGCCGGTTGGTTCCAGGCGGTGATGGAGCGCACGGAGTCGCCTCGTAGCAGCCAGTGTTACAGCCATCAGCACCAGCTCCACTCACTCTTCAGTAGGTAGCCTAGCCCAGTCCGGCGGTAGCTTAGCCAGACGCCAGTCTAGCCTAGCTTTAGCTTTGCCGAGCTCAGTCTGTCCTAGTCTAGCCCAGCGTCAGCAGCTAAGCCTAGCGTTAGACCAAGCCTGCCTGTCCATCCGTCCACCAGATAACCGGAGGAGCCCACAGAGGAGGGGAGAGGACTCTGGGTGGAGAGATGGACTGATGGATGCATGGATGGATGGATGACACAGGTGGTTCTGTTTATCAGTGGGTTGAATCTGGACGGGCAGACACGGGAGGGAGGGAGGGAGGGAGGGAAGAGAAAAAGGTGCACACTGTAGTTAAGCTTCATTCGTTTACACACTGTTACATCTCATCACACTATCATATCATGTCACATCATGTCTAACAGCCACACACACTTAAATACAAGCTGTGTGCATGTCTTGTATGTGTTTCTACATTTTCTCCACTTTTCATTAGTTTTTCACCTACATGTCTGTCTCCAGCATTGATCCAAGCCATTGGATTAGTCAACAGAGTAGTCACTACACACTGGAACAAAGCATCTGCTACATTAGCAAACCTGAATCTCTTTTGTACATAAACATTATGGAGGACACAACAATGTCCGGTGCAATTATGATTCTTCAGGTGTTTCTACTATCACACATTCTCAGGCTGTGTGTGTGTGTATGTGTGTGTGTTCGTGTGTGTGCGTGTGTGCGTTTAAAAAGACACAGTCACTGGTTGTTTTTAAAAGTGAGATTATATTTCCTAATCATTTATTCACCTTCACACTACAGCTGTAACACACAAACAAGAATGAATTAATCTGTTGGTTGTGCTTCATTTTTAACATGTAATCCTCATTAACTTTGATATGAAATATGTTTAGATAACCCATCATTGTATTTAGCAGCTGCATAATTGGAAAAAACACAATGAAAAATAATTACAAAAAAATTAGTGTTGCATTCTAGCTTTGTAGAAAAGGAGTCATTTATGGTTTTGTTTTTGTGTATTCAGAATGACTTAGACAAACTAAAAGAGCGTTACAAGAGATGATGGGATACTAAGAAGAAAACGGATGAGTTAGAAAGAAGGAGTGTCCGACTCTTTCGAGAAGTGTGCAAGAGAGTGTGCAGAGAAAGTAGAACACGAGGGGAGTTGTACTGTTGTTGTTTGGAAGATTAAATAACTGTTACTAGTGCAAAACATAAGAGAGAAGTTGGAGGTAAATACGGGAGCAGATGGCTTTTCATGGAGACGGCAAAGAACAGGAGTTTATCTTGTACAAAGAATATAGATGGAGTAGAACTTATTACCTGTGGAGCATTTCTTTACTTCACTCTCTGTTTGTCTACCTCTTCCTCTTTGTCCACCTCTCTGTCTGCCTCTGCTGTTTAGTGTAGTGCTCCACAGTGTTACCAGACCAAAGGCTGCGTGTAGGCTGCGTGTAGGTTGCTGTTGGTGGAGGCCAAGAGATTTAGACCTGCCCCCGCAAACATTTCAGACATTAAGAAACCACATACAGAAGTCTTGATAAAGCATTTTGAGAACCTAGTTCAGGGGTCTTGAAATACCTGCCCCAGGGCCCAGATCTGGCTCACAAGGTCATTAAGCCACCCACATGTTTAGAATTGATTGTTAAATTGGCCTCACAAATCAGTTTTTCAGTCTTTATGGCCTATTTTAAAGTAATAATTTAGTTATTTAACTTTGAGACCCCTGAGCTAGAGGATTGTTAAGATAAAGGGGATTGTGTCAGGTTTAATAAACCAGGCACACCTGAACTAGTGTTTGAAACTGAGACTGAGACTTTATGAGCGCAGGTCTTCAGAGACTCACCGACTAGAGTCCTACTGCCTCCCCTGTTTCAGGGCCACAGCCAAAGCCTGCTAGATGTGCAGACTCCCACGCCCCGTCACGCACCAAACCAAATCACTGCTAGACACAGAGAACTGAGGACTGGCAATGAAAGAGAGAGGAAACCGTTAAGTGTCAGAGAGCGAGAGAGAGAGAGAGTGAGATCGATCTAGGAATGTTGTCATGATGGCAGAAAAGATGAGAGACAATGAAACGACAGGAAAACGAGAGGAGAGGACTGAGTGAGGTGAGAAGGAAGACGGAGAGTGCTAAGAAAGTGGGATGGGAAGTTAAAGAAAAGTCAGAGTCAAACTGGAGTTGAATGACAGGATGCAAGTGTGTAAAAAAAAAAAAGGAGAGGAAACAGGGAAGGAAAACATCGGCCCAAGTTTCACTGGACTGCCGAGCTCTGAGGCTAGCTGGTTATTGTAAAAAGCTTTCATGGTGTTGCACCAACCTACCAACTATGATTTTAGCAAGTGAGCTAGCGTGTCGTGTTTATGATATTTACTGTTATGTTCAAACAATGTTATTTATTTACATTGCTACTGCTGCTACTTTTTATTGCTTTAGACGCTGCTGTCACTTCTTTTCCCCAAAGGACAAATATTTTATTATTTTTTCTTTTAAGCCAAATAAGTGAAATAATGCAATGTCAACACGTGTTACCAAATACAGAAGAGCAAGTCTGAGGAGGGCAAGAGCAAGTGAGAGAGCGAGAGGTGGATTAGAGGAGAAAGCGCAGGGAGGTCGGCTTCACAAAAAGTACTAACACACAAAATATAAACACACACCTCACCTCAAATGTAGCTCTATGTGTAATGGAAGTAGTTCATTTATATGGCGACGTCACACTAAACTCTGTACAGCGTAGATATGATCAGAGGGGGATGTCTGTCTGTCCAGATGCTTTTTGTCACATCCCTCTTATACTCTGTCCATCCGTCCCTCCATCTGTCCACAGGTCGCCTGCAAGCTTGACAACCTTGACAGTTCACACCAAAGGTGTCCACAACTCAACAAAAATACGAAAGAGCGTTGATGTTATTGTTATGACTATTGTTATTGACGTTATAATTGATTACTCTCAGCTATTACATATGAAATCCCTCTTTCGCTAGTTGGAGAGGCCGAGGGGGGGTGCTGTAGTGTAGCAGTGCTGTGTGTGTGTGTGTGTGTGTGTGTGTGTGTGTCATATACTGTACAGGGGGAGACTGTTGCACTAACATACAACAGGGCCCAGCAATGAAACCAGCCAGCTCATTATTCTACTCAGACTCGATCAACTCACCCTGGGCCTGAATCAGGAAGTCAATCCAACTTCGGAGAACTGGTATCACACAGCTGCTTACCTGTGCTTACGGCTCCGTTGACTCTGGGTTTTTCCAATCCAGCGAATCCAGTTCTTAATCACAAGCCAGTCAAATCAAACTGAACTGCAATGTCTTGTTACATATTGGTCAACATATACACCGATACTGATGTACCTGCAATGATCTGATATGGGCTGATATTATTGGTCTAGCTCCACTACATTTTCCATGAAAATAACCTTGATAATCATCAGGGTTATTTTTTTCAAACTAAGAAAAGCTCCCTCCCATACCACAGAAAAATAATCCAAATGTTTTTACGGTGGTACTCCTTGTGATGAGCAAACTTTGTGTAAAAACAGTGGGGTGTCCCTTTTAAATACAGTTGTAGCTGTAGCTGTAACTTATTAGTATGCAGCTTTAATAGTGATTCATTAGGCTGTTAGTGTGGTAATCAGTAACCTCTTGAGTTATTTTATTATGGAAATCAAAGGAACTCTACTGATACATTAAGACACTCTGTGTGTCTCTTTTTCTCTTTATTACTTTATTGTAAACTCAGCACTTGTGTCCATCTTGGTTAATCTTTCTGAATAATGTTTAAAAGTGAGCCGGCTTCGTGATACCAGAAAACCTGAGTTAAGCCCAAAGATGGTTCATGTGGCTTCGTGATTCAGGCCCCTGGGCAGACGTGGCGGTGAGCTGGCACAACTCCGTCAGCTCAGCCTTTGTCTAGTTTTAAACTCGAGACCAGGGTGCGACCTGGAACTGACTTAGCTTGCAACATTGAACTCTTGTTGGTTGTCCTGTTCCCCAGATGACAGGATTCAGGGCGGATCGTGACAGATCTGCTCAGCCTCCCTGCTGAAACTGTTGTATATAGACCTGAATCTGGTGCTCAGCATCCATCAGCTGTACTGCTGAGGTGTACTCATTGGTGCAGTTTGAAAACACAGTTTTTCTAGGAGATAGGGCAACCCGCTCTCACTACAACGTTCAGTGTTCAAACTCTATGTGTAACTTGTGTCCAAACCTGGACGCACGCACACCTTCGCTCCACCGTGCTGTCCGACCAGCAATTCCATCCAAATACCTGTTTGGATGACGGTGCCACGCTACACCTCTGTGAAACCAATCAGGTCAGGCCAGGTGTGAGAGGAAGCAAAACATCTGATTACTGAGCTACATACACACACACCCCAAATGTATAAAGTTAACCCATTCTACACAGCAATGCTTGCTACTGCCAATAGTGGCTTTATGTGTATATTAGCTTGTGCGTGTGTGTGCGCGTGCGTGCGTGCGTGCGTGCGTGTGTGTGCGCGTGCGTGCGTGTGTGGTAGACCCATCTGTAAGTAAACCAAATATCATTTTCACTATGCAGTCATTCAAACCATGTCAGCTTGCTTTGATGGGAAAAAAAAGCCTCCTGTACATACACAGATTTACGGAAAAACTGGAGTTAGCGACAGTGTGTTTTTCTTTTTCGAGCCCCCCCTCCTCCTCCTCCCAGTGTGATGAACATCACCGCCTTCGGCTATTTCACAGAGAAAAGAGAGAGCAAGAGATATGTTTTGAATGAGCTGACAAATATTTAAGGATTGTATTGGGGTCGGGAGGGTCGGGGGTTAGACTGGGGTTTGTAGTGTGGGGGAGATACAGATCAATGCTGTAAAGTATATCAATTGCATGTTATTGTCACCGTTGTACCTGCCATTGTTTTGTTTTTTGTTTTTGTTTTTCTTCCAAGACAGCGGTTGGTTGGGGCGGGGATGCACAAAACTTTATCCTTATTTATGATTTTACACATATAGTCTGTTTTTTTTTTTTTTTTTTTGTTTTTGTTTTTGCAAAAATGTTGAATTATTGTGTACAAGACACACTTTTTTGCCTTTTTTTTTTTTTTTCATGTTCTTTGTCAACTTTGCAATACATTTTTTCACTTTGGACCCGTCACTAGTTGTCGAGGAGGAGCTGTATCTTTATTAGCAAACAGTGTTTGTTAGAAAAACATCCTGTTTCTCCCTCATTCATGTGCCGTGTGTTTCTTTTCAGTTAGCTGTGTGTGAGAGAGTGTGTGTGATGTTTATTTGTCTACCAAAATTCTTTATTGATGGTGATTATTATTAGCTTTTATTTTTGTCCTGTTTTTTATTATTATGATTACTATGATTACTGTTTTTATTATTATTTTGTTGTTATTATTATTATTCAGGGCAAAGATGACACCAAATTGAACAAAGAAATAAATGGGTGATCCCACAGTGCTGAGAGCTGGACAGTGTTGTCCATCTTTCTAAAGGTTTCTTTTACTGGCGAAGTGGAGCAATCGTTTTTCTCCCCGTTACGCTGTAGTGTCTATCCACCTGATTGAAACCGCCACATAAAGATAACCTCTAATAGTATTTTTGTATTATTATTATTATTATTATTATTATTATTATTGTTTTCCTTTGATCAGATATCATGATCAAGTTCTTGTTACCCCAGTTTGGGTCATAAATTGTGTGCTGTTATTTAAAAAAAAAAATTCCTTCGTCCCTGCCCACTGCTTTTGGATTTCATTTTTTATTTTATTTTATGATTATTCTTTTTTTATTCTTTCTGGTTTGTCTGATGCTGTAGTAGTAAGCTGATTGGTCAAATACCAGAGCTTTTTTTTCTTTTCTAATGCTGAGACTGTCGTGACTGATGTTGCACTTGTGATGGGTTTTATTTTGTTTTTGTTTTGTTTTGTGTTGCAGATTGGGCCTGTTGTGCAGAGAGGAGAATATTGGGTGTTTTCCTTATTTTCTTTAAGTCACAGCAGTTATTTTATCAATCATAGATCTGTGACACAGAGCAAGAAAATTAATCTACAGTGTATTTTTTTCACTGATATTTATTTATTGGTCATTTGTATGTTTTGTTTGTTTTTTTTATGTGTATTGCTTTTTTGTGGAGGGCAAACAGGACTCAAGGTAGAGGAGTAGTCTCTCATTGGCATTTTATCATTGTGTACAGAAAGCAAAATATTGTATTCAACCATCACACTAACGTACAGTCTATAAAGTAACATATTAACAGTTAAAATAGAAACCTACAGCACAGTAAAGTTCACTGTTAATGACTTTACTGTGACTGTCCGACTTCCTGACGTCCATTATTTTGTTTACTGTTTACCCTCTCGGAAGGCCTCAGTAAACAGACTGCTCGTGGTTTAAAGCTGAATAGCCACAGCATTGTGTATTTGAACTCTAGTGGTTTGCTAAGAACTCACAGTTAAAGCTTGTATTGTTTGA
This sequence comes from Lateolabrax maculatus, assembly GCA_031216445.1. Classification (NCBI taxonomy): domain Eukaryota; kingdom Metazoa; phylum Chordata; class Actinopteri; order Acropomatiformes; family Lateolabracidae; genus Lateolabrax; species Lateolabrax maculatus. The sequence continues at coordinate 17,808,097 of CM062204.1, forward strand.
AGCTTGTATGGTTTTTATCAGTAAGTACTGAATGCCAGCTACAGAGCAGACTAGGTTTGCTTTGTTTTTTTAAGTTTGATGTATTTCAACTGATGATAACTACTATGATAGTGGACTGATTGGCTTCTTATTAACCTGCACTCCCTGTTAGCGAGGTGGAAAACGCCTGCTTTGAAATATCATTGAGGTTTTGTTGCTTGGTTTTTCTAAATTTGCGGTCTAGATTGCATGAATTTGCTAGTTTGCGGGGTGGGTGGGTGGGTGGGGGGGGGGGGGGGGGGGGGGGGGGGATTGACTTCAGTCTCCACTGTTGCAGTTCAAAGGCTTCTTGTATGTACGACACCATGGATTCATTGTTTTGACAGTTTTATCAATCGACACAGCTTTACTGCCTGTTTTTATTTTTTTGTTTGTTTGTTTGTTTTTTTGCTGTATTTTACACCCACCCCCCACCCCTGGGTCTCATTTCAAACAGAATAAATGCCATTATATTGTGAATACCTCAGGATTTTTTTGGAGAAAAAAAACAATAAAACACTTAAAAATCAAATAAATAAATAAATAAAAAAGTTGATGTGTCATGGTGCCAATTTTTCTTTCCAGCAGTATGTTTCATAAAGAAAAAAAATTATAAAAGTCAAAGCAGTACTTTTTTAGTCCACATTATGGTTTAAGTTCCCAAAAATACTATATACTATTACTATTCTCATAATGCAACCTAGATAGTCAAGGGTTTTAGAGGTGTGGGGACACATGATAGATGTGTGTACATCTGTGTATATAACAAATAAGACTGAAATATTCTTGCAGTCTCATAAAAAATAGAAATTCTATGTAAATTAGGGTATTATTAATATACTTAAAATCAAATTTAGTTTTCAGAGAGGATACTGACACTTAATATGGATGCAATACTTCTGTAATTTCCACTTTTGTCCACAGCAGGGCGCACTATTCATTCAAACCTGAGACCAACCACTTCAGGTTGGTGTAATGCACACAGAGGAGAAGTATGCATGAGAAATGACAAAACCTGTTTTAAATCGGATGTTTCCAAACTTCTGTCACTACGTTTCAAATAACCCTTGAAGTACGTTAGTGGGGTTGGGGGGGGGGGGGGCTGCAAGCATGATAGAAGGAGTGGATTTGGACGAAAGTAAAAATGTGTAAGTCACTGAGCTTCTATCTCATTCACCTAAAATAACTCTGACACTGTAGATAAGATCTGGCTTCTTTTCGTCAAACATGGACAGGCCGATGTGCTCGAACACGTCAGAATACACTTCCATGCAGACCTCTGGGAGCAGTCCTAGCTGCACTTTCCCCCCCACAGTGAGATGTACCTGCATGACATGACAAGAAATGACATGACTCTGCCTTTGCTGCCCTTTGAAATGTTACACAACAAATGATGCATATGTTAACTGCTTTTTCTTCCTGGTTTAGGGAGTTTTATTGTATCTACACTGTTGGTGTGTGTGTCATTCAGACAGAAAAGAACTATGATCATCTGATCACCTTACATTAATGCCATTATGAGGTGTGTGAGGCGGTTTCCGTGTCCTGAAGCGAGCTGCAGGAAGCTGCGTTATATGTAAAGGGGTGTAACAGCTGACTGTGCCCTGTGGCAGAAAAAAATGAACCAGCAGGATGACGACTGGGTGAAAACACACAGTTAGACACTTCCAAGGTGACATTTGTTTACACAGTAGGCACATTAAAATACCATCATACAGCACACAAAAGAAAGAGAAGCCGGCAGCTGAGCGGAGGATTTGTACCAGTATATGTACTGTAGGAGTACTGCTACTTACATAAAATATAGGAGATATAGCTGGACAAAAAGTGGATGAACATTTTAAGTTAGTTTGTGATGGCACAAGATGATAAGGTTATGATAAGGTTTTTACAGATGAGGCTTTTGTGTCTGAAGCAAGATGGACAGAGGCTGTAAAATGAACTGTTAAAGGATCAGTTCACATTTTTCCAACTTTGTCTCAAAACAATACTCATATCAAAAAGATCCCTTTCTAAAGCAGTTTCAGTGTAAGAGACAGGTGATGAAATCTACAGTCTTCCTTCTGTGTGAAAATGCATTTTGAAGTTAAGCAGGAGTTCACACGAGGAGTTAAACAAATAAAACCGGTATCTTCCAAAGCCACTATGGACAGTAACAGCTTTTTTAAAGTGATTGAAACTGCTTTCAGTGTACCTATGGTAAACCTATTGTATTCTTCGGAAACAAGCAACAGCATCAGAAAAAATAACTGAATCCACTATAAATCTAAAGCTTATCTGTATTACTGTTTCTTTTTATTACCTACAGTGAAACCCAGCCATAAAAAAATACAGTGTGTACACACCTTATAATGCTAACAGAGTGTGTGTCCGTGCTATATTTCATTCATGCTGCGACATGCCACCCCCTACGTATCAGCCCTCATCTTTGATGTGTGACTGATATGAAACAACAGGAGGACTGGGGCTGGGGGTAATGACAGGGTTTTGAAAAGGAACTTTACACCAGAGCAATAACACAACAATAGACCACGCCTCCCTCCCTTCCTTCTCTCTTTCTGGAAATATTTTTCTCTTTCTTTCTCTGTCTTCTCTCTCTGACCATATATGGTAGGAAATTAAACCAGAGGCTCATTGGTGGATTGGAGGCAAAGTGCAGGTATACTCTTCCCCTTGTGGTAATACACTAAGATCATCCTTTCATTATGTTAAGTAAATATTAGTTAGTCTTCAATTTGTTTTCACAGAGAGAATAAACGCCTGAGAACAAGACATACTGTGGGAGACGATACTGCACTGTATTTACATGCTTACACTGACACTGGACCCAGTGACTATTCACTAAAACCATTAAAACATAAATATATGAACAGACTGAGTGTTACGTGTTTACCCTCTTTACATTTGTTTTCGCTCTCCACAGCCAGTTATGTGTTTTGTGACATATTTCCACCTTGTAGACATCCGCAGTGCCACACCCCGGCTTTTGTTGCGGGTACCGACGAGGCTCTGCATTCCTACACACACAAACACACACACACACACACAAAATATACCCCCAACACACATCTGACCAGGTGCTCCTATCATGAAACAGATCACTGAATCTAAACTTTAGTCCTGCTGTATGTAATTACGGTATGTGAAAATGTTGATCACAGAATGAGAGTAGAGTGGCTTAAGTTTCCATTTTTTATTAGGTTTCATTAAATTTATAAATGTGCAAATCTTGGTAAGTCATTACGAAAAGAACATACAGCACACATCAAACTAGGTTTCCGGTTATATCTGAAAGTAATGATAAAAAACAACTATTTGTAAGCTACGTGCAGATATTATTTAGAATAGTGCTGCAACTAACTGCCTTTTCTGTTATTGATAAATCTGTTTTTACCATTAATCAATTAGTCAATAAAATGTCAGAAAATACTGAAAAAATGTCCATTGCCTGGTCTTCAAATTGCTTGTTCTGTCCAACCAAACTTATAAAACCTAAAGATATTTAATTTTAAATCATATGAAACAGAGTAACACATCAAACATCACATCTAAGAAGCTGTAAACAAAGAATGTTTTGTTTGATAAATGACTTAAACAGTTAATCGATTACAAAATTCATCTTCCAATGATTGACTTATCGATTAATTGACCAGTCGTTTCGGTTTTAATCACAGATGTATTTCTTTAGCTATGCATTGTTATCAGTGATCTTTAAAGTCTGCTTTAATTGGCTTTTATCACCATCAGTTAAGGGCAGGGTCCATTTGTGCATTAATCAGCCCAGTGTTGCTGCACGACAAGACACATTCCTGGATGATACCCGACATAAAAGTTACATTATGTCAACAGCTTTTCCTAGAAAACTATGCGCCTACTTTTCCCAAGGATCTTCTTTTCTGACTCACAAGCACTTGAAGCGACCAGGTTTTTTTTTTTCTTTTAACCATAGAACAAACTAGTGCGTGTCTCTTTTTTACGCGGGGCTCTTGAACGCAGCGTGGAGCTCGTCTGCGGGGGGCGGGGAGTTTAACTTACCTGCGAAAAATAAAACGGGGCGGATTAAAGGTGCACACCGTCCGTCCTCTCCTCTCCTCTCCTCTCCGAGCCGAGCCGAGCCACGCCTGAGCAGCTGGAGCGCATGACGGAGCGGAGAGACGTGGCGGAAGACGAGAGCGCGGCTTCTGGTTTGGTTTAACAAAGTGTCGTCGAGCTGCTGCTGCTGCTGGGAACACGGACTCAAGAGGAGGAAGACCCGAGCTCACCGACGGTGCCTGCGGCTGAAAACCAGGTGTGTGCCCGAGTGTTTCCCTGCAGGTAGAGAGACAGAGACAGAGAGAGAGAGAGATGGGGTGGGGGTGTTAACTGTGTGGGAATTGGAAAACTTTAGAAACTTTAGAGTTAAGTAAATAATAATAATAATAATAATAATAATAATAAGTAGCAATCCGTCTGTTTTGAGACCTGACGCGCACCTGGCCAGGTGTTCTCGTCAGGGTCCCGCGCATGCTCACTTATTTTTGCATGTTTGCATGGATGTTGTGTGTCGTGCATCGCATTAGGTTGATCAAACTTTTGCTCTTCTCTTTACTGTGCTCACAAGGCAAACCACCTGCAGCGTAACCAGTAACACAAAGCAGTCATATATATATATATATATAGGCCTGTACAAAATGTATATGAAGATTACTTTGAGCTTGATAAACGTTAACTAAATGCTGCTTGATTTATCTGTAAGGACCCGACTTTGATATTATAGGACAGGTTGCATGTTTGCTTTATTTGCCAGGAAATACTGATATACCCAGCCACAACAGCAGCATAACAGGACAGGAAAAACAGGCCCATCCTGTGGTATGAATATGTATGTTTTCTTCTCCGGTATTCACTGTTTAGATTTAAGCTTATGTCCGTCATATTTACCTAGTTTGGATCCTGCAGTGCAGTTTGTCTTGGTGTTTGTCAAGTAATTTGGATGAGGTGAACTTTTTTTGTTGTTCTTTGACAAAAGACAGTGCACACACCCTGCTGCTGCGTGTCTACCCTCAGGATACATAATTGACATGCAGTAACAAAAGAGGATTTGGCTTTGTGAGAAAGATGAGGGAGTTTTGTCTGACATGAATTTTCAAGACAGCTGGGGTGTTTTTCTATTCATGACTTGTGAAGATAGTTTGCTGATCAAAATGTAGTGTTCCTCTTTTGGTGTAGCCCGGAAGCAAAAACAACTCTGACATATCTGTGGCCATAAAAGGTAACCCGGGGCCCTCTCATCACCTTTTTCTAAACGTAATGCAGAGTTTTCTTCCCTTTTCTCAACCTGTTTCACATCCTCTGTAAGCATATAGAGCTGCTATCTAACCCATCCTGAAATTAAACCTCTTCTCATTCACTGTTCTCGTACTTTGACTAATCCCCAGCTTCAGACACACAACATTGTCGATCTCTTATCAGTCCCTCACCCCGCCGGCCTCGTATCAGCAGCCGGGCTACAGATGGCAGGGCTCGTGCTCTCTACGTTAGGTAAGAGCCGTGGAAGCCTGGATAAAGCGGGGATTGACTGGCAGCCAAGAACAGGAGATGCCGTCGAAAACGTGCATGATAAGACCGGGAAAAAAAAAAAAAACAAGAGACGCAGATTAACAGGTCCACGCAGACAATAGGGACGCATCTGCAGCAAAAACTGAATCTAAGAGCTTGTAAGGCCGGTGTGGGGGATCTGTTTCTAGACATGGTTGAGAGGTTGTGTAGATGTAGTAGTTCATCGTGTCACTTTGAACCACAAAGTGTCAAAATAAGTTAGTGCAACTTCCTGAGGAAGTTAGCCCATGGGTAGCTCTAATAGTGAGGCCACATACATGTGAATGTCACAAGTTGTCTGTGTAGGCTTTGCGTTTTGAGTATTAATGGTGCATTCGGCTCCTCGTATACTTACTGTTAATACGTGATGCTCTCACTCGTCCCTGACCTCTGGGAATGCTGCAGTTCTTTACACTTTTCAGGATTTTAGTGCTACATGATAAAAGAAACATCAGTGTGTTTGTCCCTCTTCTTCCCCCACTGATCTTCAAGAGTCTGAGCACATAATGAACTTAAGAGGGACACAGATGACACCTTGTGCACTTATCCCTTTATCCCTCGCTCTATAAACACACACACACCCTCTGTGTCTTTATCTCTCTCCACACACACACACACGCTCATCATGCATCCTCTACCTGAGAGGAAGCGGCTGCTCTTAACTTCTGCTGTACAAACATTTATATTTGATACTGCCTGTGATTGAGAAGAAAAGATTAAGAAGTTTCTTTGGCAGAGTTTTTCATTCTCCAGACTGAGGGTCTAAGGACTGAGGGTGTTCGGCTTGTTTATGAATCCTTAAGTACTGAAGAGTGATGATATTCCTCTCTGAAAAGTAAACCAAGGTGTGGACATTCTTTAAAGGCTACTGCTTGGGCTCTCTTTAAATGTTCAAATGCAGTCTTTTTAATTATCCAGTTTATTGGGAGCAGTTTTTACAGCCATATACCTCCAGTGTGTTCATTATTAAGTTATTCTGATCATCTCTGCTTCTCTGTTCCTGTAGTCCAGTGACTCCCAACCTGGGCGTCGCTGGAACCACTGCCTTAGTCCCAACACAGACGGGTAGAAACACTTTCTGTTTTAAGGCTCTCATTGATTGGAATAACTTAATATCACTATGTATCACTATCCATACTAGACAATTAAACTTAATAATTTAGTTGGTCATGTTCTCCTTTCTCCATATGTTTCTTCAATGAAATAACAACTTGTAGGACCCTCTTGAAAATGAGATGCTGCATCTCAAGGGGATTATGCTGATTAAGCAGAATCGAGGTGGTGGATTTTATCTTTTTGGGGGTATTTTCATTTTTCCTGAGGCAGCAAAGAGTCTTTCTCCAGGGTGTGGTTGGGGAATAATGACATTTCTCTCTCTGCCCAGACTTGCTCCGACATTCCTTCCTGCCTTTCTGACTGCAAAGCATCCCTTCACTAATCTAAACAGGAGTTTTACATAAATCACACTAGTAAAGGTCCAGTCTCACTGTCCTGAAGCAGAATGATATGTAATAGCTGCACATGTATTACCTGTGGTGGGAAATTTCAGGTCTAAAGTGAGGGTTGTGGATATTGAGGAGTGGGAGAAGGAGTCGGGAATTTGTGGAATTCTGTGTGATTAACTGGTGAGGAAGAAATGTGTTTCAGACAGGGAATAAAGGATGGAGTCATACTGTGACTAATTGTTTTGTCTGACTGTTGACATTCGTCATTAATACACTGGCAAGGTCAGAAATCAAACGTGTTTGACATTTATGGGATTTTTCCTCTGATCTTAAAGTAATACAGCTGAGTTTTTACGTCTTCTCACCATTTTCTCTAGATGTATCTGTTTTGAAGGGCTTCAGGGCACAGGTTAGGTTTATAGGTCATAGAGGAAAGGTTGCATACTCATAATAATAACATGAAACGACAGCTGTTGTGGTGATAATCTGCCCAAACTTCTGACAGCATGTGTGAGTTTGTGTTGGTGCACACACGTCAGTTAAATATTTTATATTAAATATTTAAAACTCATTACACAAAGTCAACACACAGACTTTATCATCATCATTGTCACACATGATGAGCAGCAGTTTTAGATGTATGACACACAAAGTGTACTTTACTTCTTCCATTGCACTTTGTTGCATGTTACATTGAAAAGTTGTTAATAATTTTCTGTCTGTATATTGATTGCAACATAATGAAGAAATGAGGAAAGAGAGGAAGGATGACACTTGATCACATTGAGATCATGATTCAAGACTTAAGGCAGTTTATGTTGAGGCTTGTCAGCCACGAGTAACAAATTACTGCAAAATATTATAGAATACCCAAAAACTAGTGAAACTTTGTTTCCTGTGGTTCAGACTATTGCAATGTCCATGTTTTATTGATTATGTAATTGAACTTTTGAAAATTGGTGAAGAATTAATTAAATTTGTTGGTGTGAAGTCGTGAAAAAATGTTGTACATAGAATGCATACAATGACGGCCTACAGTGAATATTTTTTCACAAAAGTAATTTTTAAACCAGGACTGTTTTGATTACATTACAACGTACAGGAGTTAAGATTTCTGTGTTGCTTAAATATGGCACCTGAAGTCAGATCCACAGTAAAATATCAATTCTTGTAAATGCTTGCTCTCTTTGAAAGGTCAGACTACTCAAAATGGCTTCATATTTGTTTAAAATGTTGTCTTAAAGCTACCATGACGGACGCAGACAAGTTCCTGTATGGGGATCGCAGTGGGATTAACAACCCTCTGGCACAGGCCGACTGGGCCACCAAGAAGCTGGTGTGGATCCCCTCTGAGAAGCTGGGCTTCGAGGCCGGCTCCATCAAGGAGGAGCATGGAGAGGAGTGTGTGGTGGAGCTGACGGACTCTGGCAAGAAGGTGAAAAAGAAGAATGTGTTTGTCTGTTAACGTTATGAAGCTGTTGAACAGAGTCCTTAACAGACAACAGACAACCAACCAGCGTTTTCATTTGATTTATGCTTTAATGATCGAAAAATAAAGTTTATTTCACACAGATGTTCAGGAAGCCCCTCTGACAGGTGTGTTGTGTCTGTAAATCTCAGGTGAAGGTCCACAAGGATGACATTCAGAAGATGAACCCACCCAAGTTCAATAAGGTGGAGGACATGGCGGAGCTCACCTGCCTGAATGAGGCCTCTGTCCTGCACAACCTCAAGGAGAGATACTACTCTGGACTCATCTACGTGAGTTTGGGCACCGTGAATCTGTACATTCAGAGAATCTCATTTAACTCATGTTGTGTGCACTCATGTGACTGATTAAAACTTGTCTTCCATTTTACCCAGACGTACTCTGGTCTCTTCTGTGTGGTGGTCAACCCGTACAAGTACCTGCCCATCTACTCTGAGGACATAGTGAACATGTACAAGGGCAAGAAGAGACATGAGATGCCCCCTCACATCTACGCCATCACAGACACGGCCTACAGGAGCATGATGCAGGGTACCACAGTCCTATTTCTGTAAAGAAAAGCTGTGTTTGAGGACATTATTTGGTAGAATCTATACTCTGATATGTACATGCACACATGGGCTGCTACTAAGAATTAATAAAGTAATTTGGACTAAACATGGCAGAAAATAGTGAATAATGTCCATCACATTTTTCCAAGGTGACATTTTTTGTTTGTTTGACCATCAGTCCAAAATTCAGATATTTAATTCACAATGATGTAAAAAAAAAAAAAAAGAAACAAACAAATCAGCTGAATCCATTTATGCTTCAAAAATAACTGATGCATAACTGTCAATCAACAAATTGATTAATCAGTCCTATATGACCTTAACTGCAGAGTTAAACATGACATGCCATATAATTGTCACTTCTGCTGCCTGTGTTTTTCTACTAAGTGGACATTTTTTTTCCCAGATTGACATTTTTCCTGTTTCTCTTCCTCTCAGATCGAGAGGACCAGTCCATCCTCTGCACGTGAGTTTATCTGTTCTCTCCTTGTCTTTACAATAACTTAAACAGTCTCCTGTTCTTTCTTTAGTGGACAGTCTTTTTTTGCACAAATTCAAACATAGTGTCTATTGGTTGAAGGATAAGGCTTTAATTGTGCAGTTCTCGAGCTTTTGATCACGTCACATGATCTTTATAAGCAGATGGAGTTTGCTAGGTTGTCATGAAATTGTAGACGTTTAAATTGATTTCTGAGTGCAGATTTTCTCACCCATGTTGGGTTAAAAAATGTTTGCTCAAAGTTTGTTCTCAACCTTGGAAACATTTTTCTTGTTTTATATTCCTGCAGGCTATGAGAAAAGACTAGAGTTGTGTTTGCTGGAAACCTTGTCTCTATTGTTGTGTGCTGTGCTTTGATGTTCAGTATACTATGTGTCTAAATCTTATGTATTGTCTTTTTCTCCAGTGGGGAATCAGGAGCAGGAAAAACAGAAAATACCAAGAAAGTCATTCAGTATCTCGCCCATGTTGCCTCATCTTTCAAGTCCAAGAAAGATCAGGTCAGTAAAAACTCAGCTGTTCTTCTTCATTCTCTCCTTTCTTCCGGATTCTCTCCTGACTGTTCGACTGAAAATTTGGAAAGACTCTATGATGTAGTCTACCTGAACGAGCTGTGTGGCGACTACTGCACATTCCTCTTTCAGGCCTTAACGTGCCTGCCTCACCTCTCTGCGGTGACTTAAAGTGAAGCAGATGTGAATGTGTGTTTACTCCTATTCTTATGTGTTGGTTGTTTCACAAGATGAACATTTCTGTTTGATAAATCTTCATGATTCAGAAAGACACCAGGGTTTCTCTGAAGTTTTGTAATTTGTGTCCTGTAGTTGGTATCAAATATGCTGAAATCTCTCCTTTCTCCCATCCTCAGGGCAGTGCAATTTTGTCACATGTGAGTTAATCTCTCTGACTCCATATGCATGGTGTCTGACTGTTTGTGCACATGCAATACTCTACTAACAAGAAACGATTATTGTCTTTGTCTGGGTTTTCAAGGAATTGCATGAACAATTACTTAAATATAGCCTGTGGACCGAATAGTTTCTTTTAAAATACAACAAGTTTCCCATGCATAATAAAGACTTTGGTATGGGTTCAGAAGATAAAGAGAGAGGTCTGTCTTAACGATTATTTCCCTTGTGGCAGTGAACTGCCCAGTGACACAGCAGAGCAGTAACCTTATCTGACAGGCCTGTCTCAAATGCTGAAGTACACCTTGGGGTTTGCGTGTATACTTTCAAAGCTGTATCAGGTGAAAGTATCCACCCAGCAGAATGTTTTTTTTTCTCAATCTGGTCAGTCTTGATTTTGTTATTGTTATGAGGTAAGTAAGTAAACTTTATTTATATAGCACTTTTCAAAACTGTAGTACAAAGTGCTTACAGCAAGTAAAAAAATAAAATAAAAAAAAAAAAGTAGTATGTAGGTTGTTTTAGGGTGTTAGAGTGCACCACTGCCTTTTCTTTGGGGGCTTTCTGCTAACCGGCCTGTGTGCTTCTTGTGTTCTCTTGTTTGTGCTTGCATGGACAGGGATGGTCTTACAGGGTTTTTGTGCTTGAGTGGGCTTGCTGTGCTGCAGGAATGTGTGTAAGAAGAATGTGCAGGATTCAGTATTTTTGCTTGTGTGTGTGGTTGATTGGGCAATGATAACATCCCCTGAGGTAACCCTTTTTAAGTTTTTAATAACTCGAACGAGTCGTTGCACAGACCTTCATGTTTGTATTCACGAATGAAAGATCTCAAATGCATGATTTAAAGTTGCGCTTGCTTGACTAATGTCCCACTTAAAGTCATGATGAAGTGTTACTGGGTCTATAGTTTGGTCTGATAATGTGTCAACTCTTTCAGGGGGAACTGGAGAAACAGCTGCTGCAAGCAAACCCCATCCTGGAGGCCTTTGGCAACGCAAAGACTGTCAAGAACGACAACTCCTCAAGATTCGTAAGAATGACTTGAAGCCCCTGGAAAGCTTTTTTCAAATCTTACGTTTTTTCTAAGTAAGATCAAATTAATGTCTAATAAGGACTGATCAAAATAAAGGTGAAATTAACATCTTTAGGTATTATTAAGTAGGAGTTTAACACCCCATTCACTTCCAATCAATGAGAAGAGCAGAAATCTTTATTATGAAATAACCAATATTTTTCTAATTTTGGCAGATTATTTTGTGTTCATGTAGGAGCCAAACACTCATAGTAAAAAACTGATTGAGAGAATATGTTTTCAGGGGCTTTAAATATATTTAAAGTTTTAGTGCTGCATATCAAAATAACTTGATTTTTTCTCTTGTAGGGAAAATTCATCAGGATCAACTTTGACGTCAATGGATACATCGTTGGAGCCAACATTGAAACTTGCATCCTTTTTGAAAAATAAGCTAATTCATTTCTCAATTCTTCTGTACAGGATTAGATCAACCTGCTAGGTACCCCCAAGGGCAAAAATACATCCCCCCCCAACCCATTTTGTCAAGAGTGACAGAAACCAATCAGAATTTCCATGTTGTAACACTCTCTGCCTCAGTTTAGCTGTGACTCTGTGAAGGTATTTAAGAATATGTACCTAGAAGCTTAATATCAACAGACATATTAAAGGGCCCCTCCTATAAGACCGGGCCAGAAAGTTGGGTACAAGTGCAGGTGCAAGTGCAACCTCAGGCCCCTAACATTTCAGTTTTTAATTGCCCTTTAGTGGTGCTGTTAATCAGTTGTTAAAAGTACCACAAAGACAACCTGAAGTTTTCAGGGCCCAGTCTTGCTTCTCTACTACTTTTTAAAGATGCTGTTTGTCCCGCTGCGTTGGCTTTTGCATTTGTTTGGCCTTGACTGAAATGTTACCAGACTTGCTGGAGAAGTCTCGCGCTGTCCGACAAGCTAAAGAAGAGAGGAGCTTCCACATCTTCTACTACATGCTGACAGGAGCAGGGGACAAGCTGCGCTGTGAGACACATTTTACTACAACATGAATGCATCAAGCTGGGCTACGTAAATGAAAGTTGCAGAAAGTAACAAAATAAACGTGGTTTATTGATAGCTGAATGTAATTTGTATAGATTAAAGTAGAGTAAAATGTATTGCCAGAGCCCTCTCATCTTAACAAGCTAAAATTAATTTGTTAAAATTCTCAATAAACAATGCTCTCCTTTTTTTCACCATCCAGCCGAGTTGTGTCTGGAGGATTACAGCAAGTACCGTTTCCTGTCCAATGGTAATGTGACGATTCCTGGCCAGCAGGACAAGGACCTGTTCACTGAGACCATGGACGCCTTTCAGATCATGAGCATCCCAGAAGATGAAATAATTGGTACCTATGATCTAATTTTTTTTATTTTATTTTACTTGTTTATAGGGCTGTGATTTAAAGATTTATTTTCACTATCATTAAAGGCTTCCTGTGAGATTCTGACCTGTGGTAGTTTTATGGAGCTGTATTTCTACTGAGTGGGTCCCCATTTTGCCAACAAATTGTTTCAGCTCTACTTATTCATAAATTTGGATGCATTCAACTCTAATAAAATTGTATTTATTTTGAACAACTGAGTGACATTCACGAATGTAAAACAGAATAAAAGGTTTTACGTTTTGACTGTCAACTTGTGAGGAGTGTGAGACAGTGACTTGTTCTGTTTGTTCGTCAGGTCTGTTGAAGGTGGTGTCGGCCGTGCTGCAGTTGGGGAACATGACCTTCAAGAAGGAGCGTCACTCTGACCAAGCCTCCATGCCTGACGACACTGGTACACACATTCACACAGACACACTACCCTCATCATCATTATTTCCTCTGGGCATCTTCTCAATTCACCCAACGTCCACCGTTATATCCTCCAATGTCACCCCCATGTTTCACCCCCAGCTGCCCAGAAAGTGTGTCACCTGCTGAGCGTCAATGTGACGGACTTCACACGAGCCATCCTGTCTCCCAGAATCAAGGTCTGCATAGCTATCAATGCATAAATGTTCCTTGACATTTAATAATCTGGCATGTTTACCTTATTCTGCTAATGATTATGGACACATAGTTTGTGATGCAAATTTCCACCTTTTTGTCTGTCAGTTGATGTGTTGTCCGGACATTTTTTTCTCTTTTCTTTCTGGTGTGTGTTTTTTCTTAATCCCAAATAAATGAACAAGATTTTATCAATGAGCCAGTTTCCAATGATAATTGATAATGATCATTTTAGTATCACAGGGTGACATTGGAGTGTTTCTTTTTCCAGGTTGGCAGGGACTATGTCCAGAAGGCCCAGACCCAGGAGCAGGCTGAGTTTGCTATCGAGGCTCTGGCCAAAGCCTCTTACGAGAGGATGTTCCGCTGGCTGGTGCTGAGGATCAATAAGGCCCTGGACAAGACCAAGAGACAGGGAGCCTCCTTCATTGGCATCCTTGATATCGCTGGATTTGAGATCTTTGAGGTAAAGAGTTTAGGCTTGACAGATTGACAGTTGTGCATCGCAAGTGATGGAGCTCTATTGTACTGTTTAATACTGCATCCAATAGAGTGATGTCAAGGTTCAATCGGATTAAAAGATGTGGGTTCACAACCAGAAGTGAATGCATCTTGCACAACTTATCATACAAATGATTGGGAAGTAAAATTCAGTGGGACTGAACTTGAAGAGGAGGTCGATTCAGGCAAAATAAGTAAAAGCACCTGTGGGATTGTCCTGTGTGGTAGGGTCTTTAACGGTGTCTTTGTACTGTCAGACCCTGGAGAAGGCCCAACAGATTCTTGAAGGGACAAGCGAGACTTTTTCGCTCAATAAAACATTTTCAAATCTCGCTCAATTCGTCTTTGTGCCGAGTCGCGCCATCCAAAGATGCCTTTTATTGCTTCTTTCCATTGACTTTGTATGCAGTTGAACCACTTCTGAAATCCACCTCGCTTTCTGTCTAAACACATGACTCTGTGAAACAGTAAACCACAATTCCCCCAAAACCAAAGATGTACAATGCGTCAGGCAAGATATACTGTAGAGATATACTGTAGCTGCGTTTGGTATTTAATATTGTATATATTGTTGTGATATTCATTTTGGCAATTTCATATAATTAAGTATATGTTGATTAGCTTATTTGTAGTCTTATTCAGTTTACCAAAATGAAAAACAAAGAAATGCAGCAAATATTAACATTTCAGAAGCTGGAGGAAGTACATATTTATAGTAAAAAATTACACGATTACTTGATTATATATAAATACAAAAAAGTTTAATTTTGTGTCGGTCGAGTAATGGCTTCTCTAATTCTTTCCTGCAGCTGAACTCATTTGAGCAGCTGTGTATCAACTACACCAATGAGAAGCTACAGCAGCTCTTCAACCACACCATGTTCGTCCTGGAGCAGGAGGAGTACCAGAGAGAGGGCATCGAGTGGAGCTTCATCGACTTTGGCCTCGACCTGCAACCCTGCATCGAACTCATTGAAAAACCTGTAAGACGTCTCCCAGTTATCATTCCTCCTTAAGACTCCTACAAATAACGCTGATAGTGTCTGTCTTAGCCTGTAATAACACTTACTGTAACTGCACATAGCTTATTAAACCAAATAAGTTATTAACTTAAATAAGTCAGAATTCCTTTTGAACTGCAGACTGACTTATGTTTGTCCACCATTCGTCACAGGCCGGTCCTCCAGGCATCCTGGCTCTGCTGGATGAAGAGTGCTGGTTCCCCAAAGCCACAGACAAGAGCTTTGTGGAGAAGGTGGTTCAGGAGCAGGGCACACACCCCAAGTTCCAGAAACCCAAAAAACTCAAGGACGATGTTGATTTCTGCATTATCCACTATGCTGGAAAGGTCATTGACGATAACTTTGTTTGTTGAATTTGTGACTTTTTTTTCAATAATTTGAATTTTAAGATGTAACAGCATTCATTATGCAGAAAGGCCTCTTCGACAGTGATTTTTATTATTTTTATTGTTGTTGATGATGATGATGATGATGATAATAATAACAATAACAATAATAATAATAATAATAATAGTATTAGTATTATTAATAAAATTGATGCATCAACATGAATGTAGTATTTAAATGCTGTAGTTGGTGCAACACATTTTAGATGCTTTATATGCTTCTAGGTAGTTTTATGTGGAAGAAAGAATCATATTTTATTAACTGATCATATACTTTTATTTGAACAATCTTTATCTGCAGTTTAACCAATAACTATATCTATAAATGTAACTATACATGTACTGGAGTACAAAGTAAGTAGAAGTAAAGAAAAACGGAAATACTGAAGTACAGTCCAAGTAACTGAAAGAAAATACAAAAGAGGAAGTACTTTACAAATTACACGGTTTATATATTGAGTTTAAAACTTAAATCCTTGTCATAAATACTTCCATTGTGCTGCAGAATAAGACAGGGCATCAAGGCATTAACTTAAAGTAACACTGCTTTCAGTTCTTCAATATTTATGTAGCTCTCGTGTGGTGCAGGTGGACTACAAAGCAGACGAGTGGCTGATGAAAAACATGGATCCTCTGAACGAGTGTGTGGCCACTTTGCTCAACCAGTCTACTGACAAATTTACTGCTGACCTGTGGAGAGACAGTAAGTGGTGTAACTGTATTTCTCCAAAATCAAAATAATCTAAAATGTATGACCCACAAACATGTTTTCATTATGAGGAATAATGATAGATTTGATTTCAGTGTCATAAAACACACTGACACAATTATTGATTGATCCATCTTCTCTGTGTCCTCCCAGTGGACCGCATCGTCGGCCTGGATAAGGTGGCAGGAATGTCAGACTCCATGCACGGTGCGTTCAAAACACGTAAGGGCATGTTCCGCACTGTGGGCCAGCTGTACAAGGAGCAGCTGAGTAACCTCATGACCACGCTCAGGAACACCAACCCTAACTTCGTCCGCTGCATCATCCCCAACCACGAGAAAAAGGTACAGAACAAAGAACATTACTCAGTGTTGCAGCTGTTGCAGAAATTGATGCCCTAGGGTTGTGTCATAGTACAAGTGAAGGGGGCGAGGGGGGGTTAAAGCAATTACCATTACAAATGATTTGACTATACATTATAGTAAAAAAGACACAGAACATACAAACAGATCTTTAATGGTGTTTTATGTTTCATCTTCAGGCAGGTAAACTGGAGTCTCATCTGGTTCTGGACCAGCTGAGGTGTAATGGAGTCCTAGAGGGGATTCGCATCTGCAGACAGGGATTCCCCAACCGCATCGTCTTCCAGGAGTTCAGACAGAGGTGACAAACAACAACAGTTGTTTTTCAAAGTGTGTGTGTGTGTGTGTGTGTTTCTTTCTCTGTGTGTAATGAAATATTTAAAAGAGTCAAACTAATTTAATTCTGCTTGTCTGTCTCAGGTACGAAATCCTCACTCCAAATTCCATCCCAAAGGGATTTATGGACGGCAAACAAGCCTGTGTGCTCATGGTAAGAACACTAAATCAAGCAGTTCATCAGAAGAAAGAGGACTTGTCACTGAGTCCCTTGTGTCTTCTTCATGTCAGATCAAAGCTTTGGAGCTGGACCCAAACCTGTACCGCATCGGTCAGAGTAAAGTGTTCTTCAGAGCTGGAGTCCTGGCCCACCTGGAGGAGGAGAGAGACATAAAGATCACTGATGTGATCATCAGCTTCCAGGCCTGGTGCCGAGGATATGTGGCCCGAAAGTACGAAGGATTAACTTGATCCATTACAGTGAAAATATTTCATCAGCAACATATTTTTGACAGTTTGTCACACCGCTTTTGTCTTTTGCCAAATATGTCCTTTATGTTTTTGTACTCCAGAGCCTTTACCAAGAGACAGCAGCAGCTGACAGCCATGAAAGTTATCCAAAGGAACTGTGCTGCTTACCTCAAACTCAGGAACTGGCAGTGGTGGAGGCTTTTCACCAAGGTACGAGATTAATGAAGGCAGTTAAAGTTGCTTTTCATCACTGTGTCACGAGAGGTTTAGACAACCCCAATAATAAGGCAGCAGTAGTTAAACCATGTTAGTTACTTACATAAAAATATATAAGTATAAAAGAGAGTAGCCAGATTATTTTTAAAAAGTACCCTGTTTTGACTTGTTTTTGTATTAATGTAAAAACAAGATCATAGTCAGCAACTGGGTTGGCATCTAAATGGTGCTGCCTGTCTGATGTACAATAGACAAGCAAAACACGTTAATACTAATCTTACTAATCTAACTTTATAAAAAACTGTGTGACCTCATTTGTCAGATATTGACACACACCTTTTATTATACTGTAGCACTGCTGTAATGGTATTTAAGAAAATGCAAAATAAATTAATGATTGATCTTAAATCAATTTTTTTACATTTCTCCCCAGTCTTTCTTTATGAGGGTGCAATTTCATCCACTCCAAGAAAGTCCCAACATCACTATTTGATTTAATAATGTTGGGTTCATTTTTGTTTTTTTTTCTAGGTGAAGCCTCTGCTTCAAGTGACTCGGCAGGAGGAGGAGATGCTGGCCAAAGAAGATGAGCTGGTCAAGGTGAAGGAGAGACAACTGCAGGCCGAGGAGCAGCTCAAAGAATTTGAGTTAAAGCAACAACAGGTAGGAGTCTATATAACACTGCAGGAAACTCAATCTAGGGTCAGTCTTATTTTAGTTTTCTTTAGTTTGTTTGCAACAGCAGGTGGAATTAATTCCTGAAAACATGAATCATTCAGAAATGAGAAGATTTATAGTAATAATTCAACTCTCACTTGCTGACTTGACCCCCCTCCACTAGCTGAATGCTGAGAAGTTAGCTCTTCAAGAGCAGCTGCAGGCAGAGACCGAGCTGTGTGCGGAGGCTGAGGAGATGAGATCCCGTCTGGCCACCAGGAAGCAGGAGCTGGAGGAGATCCTGCACGACCTGGAGTCTCGTCTGGAGGAGGAGGAAGAGCGGGTCACCCAGCTGCAGACAGAGAGAAAAAAGATGCAGCAGAACATTACGGTCAGTAAAGTCCTGTGGGATACAGAATGTGAGATGAGATGTGATGTATAAAAAAATGCTGTAACATTGCAAATTGTGTGTGTGTGTTCACCCAGGATCTAGAGCAGCAGCTGGACGAGGAGGAAGCAGCCAGACAGAAGCTTCAGATGGAGAAAGTCACCACGGATGCCAAACTGAAGAAGCTAGAGGAGGACGTCATGGTGCTGGACGACCAGAACAACAAGCTCAACAAGGTCTCATACAACATGTTCATTTAGCCCAGCGGTCTTAAGAGCTGATCGGTGTACAGTCCAGCCAATATTCCAGTGATCGTGCAGTGAAGCTGTATGAAGGACAAGTGCAGAGTAAATTAAACAAAGCCATTAACCGGGGGACAACAAGTCATGTTATTGTTTGTTTTTTTTAACTTTAGGAGAAGAAACAGATGGAGGACAGGATCTCAGAGTTTACCACCAACTTGGCCGAGGAGGAAGAGAAGTCCAAAAGTTTACAGAAACTCAAGAACAAACACGAAGCCATGATCACAGATTTGGAGGGCAAGTATTTGTTGTTGACATTATTGTTGTGTTTTGTTTCAGTTTTTTGACCCACTGAACAATGTGCTGGTGTTTTTGTTTTTTACCATCACAATTCTTTTCTTTTTTTCAGTTGTTTTTTTTCACCTTTACAATTTAAGTTAGTAAATAACACATTTGAGTTTCTCTATCTTCTCACACACAGATCGTCTAAGAAAAGAGGAAAAAGTGCGTCAGGAGTTGGAGAAGAACCGTCGTAAACTTGAGGGAGACTCAACTGAGCTCCATGACCAGATTGCAGACCTGCAGGCGCAGATTGCTGAACTCCGAGCTCAGCTGGCTAAGAAGGAGGAGGAACTCCTTGCTGCACTTGCCAGGTTTAAAATAAATTTTAATTTTAAACAAACAAACAAATAAAATTAAAAAGATTTTCAAATTAAAATCATCATAATTTTTCCTTTTTCCCCCCATGAAACATTAGATGCACTCTGTGTGGCAGATGCATGTGTTGTCATTTGATTTGATAGAACTTCCCAAAAGTTGGACGATGATGAGACACAGCAGAACATTCACGGAGTAACTGTACTGTATGCCGACCTCATCCCTCCTCTTTATCTCACCTCCAGGATTGAGGAGGAGGCTGCGGCAAAGAACTCTGCCCAGAAGAAGATCAGGGAGCTGGAGGCTCAGATCTCCGAGCTGCAGGAGGATCTGGAGTTGGAGAGGCAGGCGCGCTCCAAGGCTGAGAAACACCGCAGGGACCTGGGAGAGGAGCTAGAGGCCCTCAAGACAGAGCTGGAGGACACTTTGGACTCCACTGCAGCACAGCAGGAGCTGAGGTAACTTTCAAGCTTATGTTGTCTTGCTGCCAAAAGTGTGTGTTGTTTTTTTGTTTTTTTTTAATGGAAAAATGCTCAGGTGAATTATATAAGAGATTAGCAACTGGACACATTGTATTGTGAATTGTTAGGAGATGATCTCGTCTCCTCACGTCTCATTCTTTGTTCATTAATTTCCTCATTCTGCCTTTCAAGGAGCAAGCGTGAGACGGAGGTCACCCAGCTGAAGAAGACTCTGGAGGATGAGGCCAAGATCCATGAGCAGCAGATGGCTGACATGAGACAAAAACACAATCAGGCATTCGAAGAGCTCAATGAACAGCTGGAACAAGCCAAAAGGGTAATGAATGGGGAGGTCAAAGGAGAAAGAAGCTTCGCAAATATCTGAATAACACCAGTAACATGCATCACGTGTGCCACTCCTGCAGAACAAGGTGTCGGTGGATAAAGCCAAGCAGGCTCTGGAAAGTGAGTGGAACGAACTGCAGATCGAGATGAAGACTCTGACACAAAGCAAAGGAGAATCTGAACATCGCCGCAAGAAGGCCGAAGCTCAGGTTCAAGAGCTGCAGGTCAAATACGGAGAGAGTGAGCGACAGAGGCTTGAGGTGGTCGACAAGATTGGCAAGATGCAGGTACAGTATGGACGGAGTGGTCTCTTAGACAGCGTGGAGGACTGAGTGAATGCTTACAGGAAAGTTTGTGATGATATTTCTGTGAGGATGGATAGAGTGCGTCTATGATAAATTTTCTTTCTATCTGGTGTCTAGTTGGAGCTAGACAACGTAAACGGCCTCCTGAGTAAAGCAGAGAGTAAGAACATCAAATCCAGCAAAGACCTTTCTTCTACAGAGTCTCAGCTGCAGGATACACAGGTATAAACACAAAAGCATACATGTTTATTACTACGATTGCTCCTTGTTTCCGATTTAGTCTGAAATTAGAGATTAGAAGACAGATAAGTAGTCGAACAATCATTTGTTTTGATAATCAATTAATCGTTTGTCATTTTTAAACAAAAATTATCACCAGTTCCAGCTTCTCCAGTGTGAGGATTTGCTTTTTTTTTTTCTATTTTATAACATTGTACATTGTATATCTTTGGGTTTTGATCTTTTGTTTAGAAAGAACAAGCAGTCTGAATATGTCAACTGGGACTTTGCGGGGAAAATATATACCTATTTTCTGACATTTTATTGACCAAACAATTGATCAAGCAACACAGTATCTGCCACACAGCTTTGCAATATGTTATTATCCATGAATCTTTGGTGCCTAATTTTGCATCAAAAATCAAGCCCATAAATCTACTAATTTTTAACTGCAGATCTTGCCTGATAATGATCACTTTTGAAAGTTCTCTTAACTATTAAGAGTCATCCAGTGATAGTTTATGTACATTCATGGTGACCATGCAAACAGGAACTGTCAATAGCTGTAATTCAGCACAACTTTTTATGGTGCAAGTTTAACAAAATGTTAACACATATATGCAAGAAACCACAACAACATTGGAGTGAAACTTGAGAAGAAAGCAGACAGTTCAAATGCCCTAAAGAATATGTTTTTCTCAAGTTGTTTGTTATTTTTCTTAACTGCAGGAGTTGCTCCAAGAGGAGACTCGTCAGAAACTGTCCCTCTCAACCCGCCTTCGGCAGCTGGAGGACGAGATGAACAGCCTGCGGGAGGTGCTAGAGGAAGAAGAAGAGAGCAAGAAGAATGTGGAGAAGCAGGTCTCCACTCTGCAGGCCCAGGTCAGCCCACAGTGTCATGCTCGAATCTCAGTTTTTTACCCATCCATACATTAATGTCAGTGAGACAGGCAATAAGAGCATCCAATGTATTGGGGTCATTTGGCGAGCTAGATGTACAATTGTGTATCATTGGCATAAACATTTTCTCCAAAAGCAGAACCAAGACCTGAAATTAAACGTTATGTGTAGAAGAAATATGTGTTTGCTGTACTTGGTTGTCTGCGCCTGTTGATAACGCCCCTTGGAAATCGGAAATGAACTGAGAGGTTCCTCTTGCTACTAAT